>APFE030197246.1:80313-112265 GCA_000404065.3 Pinus taeda | reverse complement strand
AAGGTTGTAAGGTTCTTCTACTTCAAAGTTAATACAAATAAGTTTGTTTTTCTCAATAAGCTATTGTTTTATGGTTTATTTTATGGATTCCTTGATCACCATAATGGACATGATTTATGATATTAGCTATGCGGGTGCTATTTGATGTTTGCTTGTTTGTGATTGCAGATTCTCAAAAGGAAACTCTTTCGAACGGTTGAAGGATGGCTGCTACAAACTAGCGTTGGACTTAAGGTGGGGTCTAAACACCTCTATAGTTTTTATTTATGAATCGCATATGTTTAGAGAAAGATAGATTTTCTTGTCTGCTTATTGCTAGACTATCTTCTAATACTAGGGAGATCGCTCTTATCGGCAAGATCGATTTATCCGGCCAGCAGTAGCACGTAGTACCAATTTCAGAGCATCGAACTACTACTGTTCTGGCACTTCTTTTGCAAATTTGTTCAGGAAATCATCCACCTCGCTCAACCCATCATACATAGACAGATCTCTTGTTTCCATTGCTACGCAATGCAGTGACCTTATCATCATGTTGCATTTGAGCGTGGTTACCTCATGTAACTAGTTTTTCCATCGTTCTATTTCCTCATCTGAATTTGAGGTGCAGGAGCTTTCGTGCTCCCATGAGAGTCTGCCATCCGCTGTTGGATTCACCCAGTCTTGCTCCCACGTGGTTATCTTGTAGATACATTCTAGATCATCGTTGCTGTCGTAGTCGCACACCGGCTCTGTGTAGCGTGATCCTTCCGCAGGGTCTAAAGGTACCACTACGCGTAGTGACTTTTTATCAAAAATCATCTTGTGCTTCTTTAGATTTATTACTCCATTAATGTCAGTGGCCTAATCTATTCCCAGTAGCACGGGATAGAGATTGATGTCATCAACAATCTCTATCACTTTGAAATTTATAAGCGTACTCGCACCTTCGATATCCACTGTTATTCCCTGCAATCATCCCATAGGTATGATCTTTTGTTGGTTCACCATTCACAATTGAATAGGAGACCATTGCAATGTGGGTCTACCCATGTGCTCCCATGTCTGCTTTGGTAGGACATTCACATCTGATCCTAGATCCAAAATCACTTGATGCATTTCATATTCCCTTATCTGTGTGATCAATCTCATCTCTCTTCTTATTCAAACTGTGTGCTTCCCGAGCTTCCGGACTATGCACGATTCTCCTGGTGTAGTCCCAGCACATCTATTTATGAGTTCTTACAATCCCCTCACAGCTTTTACCACAAACCAAAACTGGTCTAGATCTTTGTTCCCTACTCCTTTGAACACCGACAACTTTATTGCACTCGTCGTATTGAACTGCGGTGGTGGCAGAGGTGGTGTGGGTGAATATGGGGGTGAAGATGGTTAAAATGGTGGTGGTATGCATGGAATTCGCTGCTTTATCAAACTGATCACACTTCTTGGTGAAACTTTTGCGAGCTCTTCCTCATTTTCCCACAAAGGTGAAATCAAAGGGCTAGTTTCTAATTCTGCACTACCTTCGTTTATGTAGATCCTCCCACTTTATGTAGCCCCAAACATCAATTTATTCGCATAACCCGCTTTTCACACTGTAGCATTTTAATCCAAGTATTCAAAGATTTAATGTACTTAACTCGTGGTCCTTTGAGGAAGCATGGTTCTGCCTTGCTATAGCTGACTGAAGTATCTACTGTGGACATGGTGATAAATCTCCCTATAATTCGATCGAACCAATGATCCACAACATGCACGATCTTATCTTCCGATGCATCTAGTCTACACACCAACTCTAGAGTCCACACAATAGGTTTGTTGAGCCTACACTTTCCTTGACTGTCTGCTACCTTCACGATCCACTCATACAACTCAGAGAGGAAGGATGCAAAGAAAATTTCATGGATTTCTATATATAAGTAGCAATCTAACCACTCTTCCTTCGGTAATCGCAGATTCTTGTTTTCCTACGCCGCAAACTCGTGAGTCTTCCTATCCAACCACTCTTCAATTCCTTTCTTTGTCGAATTCCAGTGATACGACATCAGACATATCTTATGTAGATCCCAATCCTAGCAACAGAACCATTTGTTGGCTTATTGGGGCTCGACCCAGGTTCGCAGTCGATTTAGCCAAACAAATCCCAGTACTATTGGCCCTTTTGGCAACAGTCTGCAGAACGCGGATTGAGGTCTCACCCAAAGTAGTATGGGAGGGTGCTAGAACCAGATTTTCACACCCTGGAGATGTTTGATGAGTTCAAGTGGTCCACGTTTGACCCTATGCATAGGTTTCTTCACACACTTTCCGGTACCTCACGACCTGATATACGGCCTACGCATAGCCCTACTCAGGGGCTAAATGCTGTGCTTCTGTGTTATTACCCAGGACTTTACTAGTATTCCAATGATAGTTGATTATCTTAGCCTACTTGCATGCTTTAAGTTATACTTAACAACATAAAGCATTCATACAGCTGCGCGCAATAAATAAATAGTATATTTGCAAAGTATATCAAACATGCATTAACACAGGAACAAATACACATAATTATGATAAAGCTTCTCTTTATTAATTCCTTCCTTGGTTACAGACTCAACTCTGCCCTGTGCACTCAGCTGTAGGGGTCTACGCACTCGGCTGCGGACTACTAGGCCTCTGCGCACTTAGTTGCAGAGCCTTCTCCTACTCTACAACCCAAAGACACAGTTTACACTTGTGACTCAATCACTTAGACTTGTTATTCTTCTCTATCCTTCTTTTTTTCTTTTACACTTAGAGCCTTGCTCTATTTATACAATCCCATGGTCCGCGGACCATGGGTAGGTCTCTCCAGCCGACATTACATTACAAAACTAGGGTGGACAACCCTATGACTCTATTATACTTTCACTCCCCAAACCCGCAATTCACGAAGCTTTACGACAAATTTTGGTCAAAACTTGGGCTTTGAGCCCCAAAACATGCCTTGGGGGGATTCCATGCCTAACAGACGACATACGATAGCTAAAACTTGTGCAATTTCTTCACACCTTGTTATACAGCAAAATGACCCCTTCATCAGCTCAGAGGGGAAAGACATGATAGCTGAAGCAAAGATAAAGATCACAAGCCTTATTTCCACACTAACACTAGCTATACATTGACAACATGCTTTATAAAGCTCCTCTGTAAGCCTAAGGGAGCGTTAGTGACCCTACTAACTCTACTTGTTGGTTCAAGGACAGCGTTAATGGATCATAATGAGAATCTAGAGGTCAAAGGAGCGAATTGACTCATAAATATCTCTATATTCCTTCCTAAATCTACTCAAAAAAGTAAGGAAACATCTAAAGTTCGACCTATTTGTGGGATTTCTAAATCCTAATGAAGGAGGCAAATGGGAAAGAGCTCAAAAACATGGCAACATCATTGCTTTTACCTTAAGAGACTCATCGAGGAACTTGGCAACCCTAACTCGATTGCTACATAAGCAAAGGTAGGGCTATTATGATAGAGGTCAGATCATTTGAAAGGATAGCTTACTTGATTGTCGAGCATAGTCTCAAATCTAAGCATAAGAATTTGGTAAGAAGGGAGAGAGAGAGAGGAGCTGGAGGGGTAAGGGAAGGCTGATGCAACAGATGGTTGTAATCACTCTTCCAACATTAATATAGAACTGCAATTGTTTAGTCTACTCCATGGTGTTGGTACTATCATTCATTTAGTTGTTTGTCCAATACCTTTTATCATGAGTAGTTTAGTTATGTGTAACTAGATGTCTTTTATATATTCATGTACTAGTTATCAAGGTTGTAAGTTGTGATTATGCTTGTCTCTTCTATGTGTAGGACTTGATCTGGAGCTGGCCCAGGGGGACTTCCACCTAGCTACATTGTGCTCTCCAGCAAGTTTGCACGGAGGTTCGAGGTAATGAATCTATCTTGCTTTGATAGTTAGTTATTGTTTATGGACATGCATGTAACTTTGTGACAACTACGGATAATATTACAATCTGCCAAGGGTCTTGAGAAGACCCTTGAGGGTATCTCCATTCTCCATAAACCATGCATTTTATCCTATGACAGAATTGGCGAGTCCACTGGGGACTATACAATTAGTTCCCGGTTCACCCAGACAGTTCCTAGTTTTCTCCTCCTTCTAGACCTCACTATACTTCTGCATTCCTTTTCTGGCCCATCAAGACCTTGTTCCATTCTTCCCTCATATATTTAGCCCTGGATCTGATCCCCAAAGCCCTTTTTTGAACTCTTTTCCCACACTAACGTAGGTTAGCAGAGCAAACAGAGCTTTATAAAGCTCCATGTCTGCACAAACAGTGCGTTAGTAGACTAGTAATTCTCTGTGGCCTTTGTTATAGAGCATTAGTCACCCAAATCTTAACATGTAGCTGTGTCTGTAAACTCAAAGGGATGGGAAACCTGCTCATGGATTGAAAAAGGATATGCAATTGTATTTTGTTAACAAGATCTGTGTCCTAAAAGAATTTTTTTTTTTAGGAAATATATTTTTTTTCTCTCTTAAAAAGTTTTTATAAAAGAAAAATCAATAACTTTCATTCATTCTTCTGCTTAGCAGGTTAAAATCTACTTCATTTTTGTTTCAAATAATTGTCAGAAAGAATTGGAAATATTTATGTTGGTTATGCATGTGTTATAATGACTAGGATGCATGGAACAAATATGAATGTATGAAAGACTCTCACTTGTAGAATACGACTTATTTCATTGAATTGAATATTTTCAAGCATTGTCTTTTGTATGATTTTGAGTCGGAGTCCCACCAAATATCATATGTCAACACCCCTACTGAAGACATTAAAAAAGTACACATAAAATCTACCTAAAATCAATCAGTAACTCTTTATAGAGCACACAAACATTAGTTCAGGCTAGGATCTTGGGATAGACAGTGTGAGTAAACTGCCCAATATTAGAAGCCAAAACTAGTGTCATTAAAAGAGAGAAAATTCCTTTTGCACTCATACTACTAGGACCACTCCAATCAAAGCGGAGCTAAATACGAGACAACATCAGACTGTAAGTGAAGGTAGTCTTCCTTTGCTTACAACTCCTTTGGGTATTCTGTGTATTAGGGATCCCTTCAGGGATTTCGGAGCTCTGTCAGGGATTTAGGTATCCTGCCCACACAGTGTACTGTCTGCGACTATGTCCCCAGTAGTGTCTGTGATCTGAGGTATCCTTAGTGGCCATACTTTTAGGAACTTACACAAGGTGACTGGGGCGGGCTGCCCTGGTACCTAACACAGACGGACCTACTCTGTCTTCAGTTTTTGGGAGGGTGCTCGTCATCACGAGAGTACTTGACCCCTCAATCAGAGGTTTGGGTGAAGCTCTAGAGTAACCGTAACTGTACATTTGGCCAACCCTCTCTGTTATTCATTGTGATACTAGGTTTCATCTCCAGTGATCGGTGCTTATCAGACAGAGTCATTTCTCTCTGTTTGTTTATTGTTTCACTTAGTGTATTTTTATTTTTATTTTTTATTTTTTAGGCACCCAAGTGTTATAATTGAGACTTTAACAAATATCATGATAACATTTATTGATAAAAATTAATGGTCACCATGGCTACATCTGGCCCTCGTCGTCAATCTAGACGATTGTTAGGACTTCCTCCACTCATTATGGAAGATTCATCGAGCTCCAGTGAACCAGATTCCCCATCTTTGGGAAATCAATCTCCAAGATATCACACAGAATCTGTTTAAACAACCGATGATTCAAGCTTACCGGAGGATTTGTTTACTGCAAGATTTATTCCTCCCTATAACCCTTTGATCATGAATCCGTTGGACCCACTCTTGGTTCACGTGGCACTTTTACCCCCTGTGTCTTCAGTTGGAACATTTCCATCCATCCCGTCAATGACTAATGGGTCGTTGAACTTTTTGGACACTTTTGGTCCCCCGCCACTTCCCCAGTCGACAGTCACTACCACATTGTTGATGGTGAGCCTTGCTATCTTATGTTTCTGCTTCCTCTGATGTCTATCCTTGCGAAGGTGTTGTTTGGCCCTCGACCATCTTTGTAGATGCTTCCCGTGCTGCTACAGCCTTTTCCTTCTCGACTACCTTCTGTGCCGCTTCCCACGTTGCCTGCACCTTAGCTACTGTTGTTTCCTTCCGCCTTTTCTCTACCAATTGTACGATGCGCAACTTGGCATCATCTTTCTTCTTCTGTGCTATCGACCTCTAGAGTTCTGAAATGTCTAGGGCACGCCATCCCAGAGGCCATGCCTCCAATACAATGAAAATGGCATCGTTAGTGGCTACAAAGGGTAGCTTTGTCCACTGCTTTGTCAGATCCTTGCACGCCTTGATATATACATTATGCATGTCTACCTTGAATTCTGTAAAATCCTGTAGACTGTTGTAAACTATGGGCGACAACTATGGCTTACGGTTGATCCACATTTGGATGGTCATCTCCATGAGCACCCAAAAGATCTTGGTGTCACTTTGCGGCCTCCGGTAATTCTCTGTCAACTATGGGGAATTAACTGTCCTCTGACAATTCCCCAGCTACGAGCACTATGGACAGCAACAATCATGCATAGTGGAAGGTTTTACCCTACTCCTGGGCTTTGCAACAATTCTCTAAGAATTTTGTGCAGATTAATTCAGACCAGTTAAACTGGACCCCCTCCGCGCACTACTCGGCCAGCGCGACCACCAGCGTAGGTACCACGTCTGTTCAGTACGTCCACATAACTTTTCCTGCGAGGATTTAGGTTCCCACGTGTACCGCTTTGTCCTTGATGCTAGAGATGGCGTAACCCCTCTTCTTCTTTTCCAACTTGTACTTCATCTTCATGGCCTCCGCGAGGGCCAAATCACTTCCCTTTCCTTCTGATATGGTCATGGGGTCCTTTCCTTTGTATAGAAGTCGGGAAACACAATGAATCAGGTCTGCCGTGATGGGGATCAGCTCCTCTAGCCATAAATACCCATCATGCACCAGGTAGAGCAGCTGCCTGATGACGAAAATGGTTATTGGGGCACAGTGGAAATGCAACACCCATAGTAGGTTCAACAGCTTGGCCTTTCCCACACAGTGCAACCATTTCCGCGGCTCTAATGTTGTCACCACCCCCATGGTGTTCTTCTCAACATCTGCTCAATTTTAAAAAGGAAATGGTCTCACAGATATGCAAAGATGATATTTTGTCTTGGAAAGTTGAGTTGGAGGAGGAAAAATGAAAATAAGAGGTTCTTCAAGACTTGATTCAGTAATGGGAAGAAAACTATTAGAGTCTTGAAGTAGAGGTTGTCTCTTTGAGAATTGATCTTGAGAAAAAATAAAGACCTAGAAGGGTCTAAATGACAAATTTGTTGAAGGGACAAGTAGACTAGATCAGATCTTGAATAGTCAAAGGCCCTCAGGAACCAGAATTGGTCTCAGATACTCTAAGACACAAAAATATTCTATTGGGAAGATAAAGTTTAGGTCTGTAGGAATCGAAGAATCACATATCCATGAGAAGAAGCATCATGAAATAACTAATGAAGATAAAAGAGAAGTTGTGCAAAGAGGGAACCATTAAATGGAGAACAAGCCAATCGATCAGACGACCAAAGTATTTTCTTGCACAATATCATAATGCTTCTAAGAATACACATGCATATTTGTCTTATGGTCGCTGCTATAAGTGTCATATATTTGGACATAAAGCCATTGATCGTAGAAGAATCGAAGTAGAAGAGAAGAAAATCTCGGATATAATATGCATCGGATTTCTAAGTCTAAAAACTTTTCTCTCAGAAATTAGAATGTCTTCTCTCCCCTACTAAATGAAGTAGAATGCTTCAAACGTAATAATTTTGGGCACAAATCTAGTGAGTGTAGAAACAGGTTTGAATACCTATCTATGTCCCAAAGTGTTAGATAGGAAGCTACCCAAAAATATAAAAGGATTTGGAAACCAAATACTAAAAAGAGCATGCAATGTGGACTCACCTTATCAGCTCATAATCAAGAAAACAAATGGTATGTGGATAGTGGTTTTCCCAAACATATGACTGAGGACAAAAGTTTTTTTTTTGTGTAAGGAAAAAGATAGAGGAAGCAATGTCACTTTTGGAAACAAAACTCCAACAAGAATCAAGGGAAAAGGAGTGGTCAATCTTGATCAAAAAACAGAAGTGCAGAATGTGTTGTATGTAGAAAGTCTCAAGCACAATATTCTCAATGTTAGCTAGATGCGTGACAATGGCTATGATGTGACCTTCCAATCTAAAGATTGTGAGATATGCAACATAAAGAATGGAAAACTGGAGGGAAAAGAAATCATAAATCATAATAATGTATACGTGTTTGACAATTCCAGGGTCAACTGCTATTTGAGAAAAATGAGTGAACCAGGAGTATGGCACAAGAGGCTAGGGCATCTAAATTTTGGCAGTTTAACAAAAAATAAGCTATATGGGAGTAGTGAGAGGATTACTAATATTTTCAAAGCCCGATAACACAATCTACAAGTCATGTTAGTTTGGCAAGCATAATAGGACTCATTTCAAATCGAAAGAGTTCACCTTATCCAAACCCCAGACCTCTAGATCTCATTCACACATATATTTATGGACCAACTAGAGAAAAAACCTAAAAAGAAGAGAGGTATTTCATGTTTCTCATTGATGATTTCACCAAGACTACTTGGATTGCTCTCTTAAAAGAAAAATTGGAAGCATTGAAGAATTTCAAGAAGTTTAAACCTCAAGTAGAAAATGAGAATGATTTAAATATAAAATGCTTAAGATCAAACAAAGGGGGAGAGTACACCTCAATAGAATTTGAGGAATTCTATGAAGATCAGGACATTAAGAGGTAGTACTCGGTGGCTAGAATTCCTCATCAGAATGTAGTAGAGAGGAATAACAAAACAATCCAGGAAATGACTAGAGCAATGTTAGATGAAGTAGGAGTGTCTCATAATTGTTGGGGAGAATTAGCCCAAACAAAAATATATCTGTCGAACATAACTCAAATTAGGCCTAATAGTGATAAAACTCTATATGAGTTATGGAAGGGAAGACCTGCATCAGTTAAACACCTCAAGTTGTTTAGGAGAAAGTGCTTCTTTAAAAGGAATGAAAAGAACCCTCAGAAGTTTGACTCATGCACTAATGGAGGAATATTGCTCAGACACTCTATTCGAAAGAAAAGATATAAGTGTTACAACAAGAAGACAAGAAAAATTTAGAATTACATCGATGTAATAGTAGATGAAGTAGATGCACACCTGAATCCTCGAAAAACAATATGAACTTAGATGACTAAGGAAGCTCAGATTTGAGGTTCGTCCATCTGATTGAAACAAATTCAGGCAGTGAAGGAACCATGCATGTCTTCAAGGCCAAAGAAACTCTCTAGGTATGTACAAAAGGAACATCCTAAGAGTCAGATTCTTGGAGATCAAAGTATGGGTGTCCAGACCATAAGGAAACTTTTGGGAAGTACAAGTTATGTAAATTTGGCTCTATTATCATAGATAGAACCCAAGAACCTCTATCATGAAAGTGAAGGCAAGTTTTGGGTGAAAGCTATGAATGAATAACTTGACTAGATTGAAAAGAATGATACATGGGAGCTTGTTCCAAGGTCGAGAGAGAAAAATGATATTGGAACCAAATGGGTTTTCAAGAACAAATTGAATGAACATGGTTAAGTAATCAGGAACAAAGCTCAATTGGTGTGAAAAGGGTATGCCCAAATAGAATGGGTAGATTTCAAAGAAACATTTGCACCAGTAGCTCGACTAGAAGTTATAAGGATCTTTCTTGCTCTTTCCATCCATAGTAATATAAAGGTATATCAGATGGAAGTGAATTCTGCATTTCTCAATGGAGATTTAGAAGAAGAAATGTATATTGAGAAACCATAAGGATTTCTACTCTCCTCCAATGAAGGGCTCGTATGAAAGCTAAAGAAGGCCTTGTATGGGTTAAAACAGGCCCCCAAAGCTTGGTATGAAAGGCCTGGATATGTATCCTGAGCAACAAGGGTTTAAGAAAGGCACAGTTGATAATAACCTTTAAATAAATATGAAGGTGACGATATACTGATAGTAGTTGTATATGTGGATGATATAATATTTGGCAGTGATATAGAACAATTGGGGAATCAATTTGCAAAATGTATGCAATCAGAGTTTTAAATTTCCATGATTGGAGAACTTTCCTTCTTTCTGGGTCTGCAAATTACTCAGTCTCCACAAGGAGTGTTTATATCCCAATCCAAATATCTTGATGAAACCCTCAATAAATTTGGAATGGAAGATTGTAAACGATCAGCACGCTCATGAATACAGGTTGCAAATTGTGCAAAGAAGATGGAACAACGCTAGTAAATTAGACTGAATACAAGGCAATGATTGGAAGCTTGCTATATCTGACAACTTCAAGGCTAGACATCATGCAAGCAGTGGGGATTGTGTCTATATTTCAGGCCTTTCCATGGGAAAGTCATGTTGTTCTTGTCAACCAGATCTTCAAATATCTTCAAGGTATAGAAGAGTATGGATTGTGGTATGCTAAGAGCGAAGAGTCAAAATCAAAATCCTACACAAATTCATATTTGGCTGGAAGTCTTGATGATAGGAAGAGTACTTCTGGTGAAACTTTCTTCTTGGGTGAATTCCTGGTGTCGTGGGCCAGCAAAAAACATGGTTCTATCTCTTTGTCGACTGTTGAAGAAGAGTATAGTGTTTCTTTTACCTATTGTATGTAGATTTTATGGATGAAGCAAACCTTGAAAGATATACAGGTAGCGATGTCTAATCCCATTCCAATAATGTGTGACAACACAAGTGCCATCACCATCTCCAAAAATCTAGTCATGCTTTCAAAGACTAAGCATATTCCTATCAAGTATCATTTCTTGAGGGAACAGGTTGCAGCCAACACTATAACACTTGAATATGCACCCACTAAAGAGAAACTGGTAGATATCTTTATGAAGCCACTAGAAAGTGAACCATTTGAATATCTCAGGCATCAGATAGGAGTTGTGACTCCTCCCTCCAAATTACTTCATTTCAGAAGGTGATGGAAGCTACTCATCATGTGGTACTCATGGGAGAGTAGACTGCAATGGTTCAGGGGGAGTGCTTGAGAAGTGTTCTTTGCCACTGATGTCAAAGGAGGAGAATATTGGCATAAGAGTAGTCCATGCCTAGCTTGAGGGGGAGTCTATGGTGTTGCCATCAATGCCAAAGGGGGAGATTGTTGGACATTTTATGGTGTATGGGTGGTTGTGCAAGTGTTGGAATTGACGTTAAACAAGGGTCAACATGATACGTGAGTATTTGGGAGGAATCCCATGGTAGCTCCAGGCTTATTGTAGAAAATAATCACAGTAGCAGGCTTACTGAGGAAGCCAGAAAATGATGATCACAGTGATGGGCCAGATGGAACTCCATGTAGATGTAGGCTTCTTGTAGATAATCATCATAGTAGCAGACTTATTGAGGAAGCCATAAAATGATCATGATGGTGGTTGTGAGTTTAGTAGTCCAAAAAGTCAATGAGAAAAGAAGTTTGAAGTCTTCTTCCAAGTAGCAAAAGGACTCAAAGGCTACATTGGACCCTCTACATTAGCAATTTCTTTGAACAAGATTTCCAGCAATATGTGAAAGTCGAAAAATGGATCCCTGGATCAAAATATATGGTGTTCTGAAGTTCAGGTTTGAGAAGCCTTAGGAAGGAAGAAATATTGGCATATCAAAATTCCAGGATATCGACGCATCAGAATATTAGAGGTCAACATAATCGACATATCGGCATATCAGGGATGAGAACATGGGAGGGTTGGCGCAAGAAGCACATCGAAGGTTGGATCCTTAGCACATCGGAACATCAGCATGTCGGGGATCGGAATATACAAACTTCTTATGAGGAAATTTTAAAAGTTGTGATATCCGATAAGTGGCGATAAGCATGTATAAGCGACGAGGAATTCCAAAAGAAGATTAACAATGGATTTTGGTGCAAAACCAAAGGTTGACAGGCCCTCTTCTCTCTCCTCTAGCAGGATACATGGTAGCATATGACTGGATTTGATAAGCCACAATGGCCTCTGACGTCAACATGATGTAGCAGTATGGTAGGATGTGTACCATGCATATTTAACTATACTAGGTAGTCTAATGGGTTAGAACTGGGTAACACATGTCACCTCTAAGGAGTTTCCATGTGGAAGTGATGATGTCATATCAGAGCTAACAAATTGAAGGAATCATATATAGGATATCTAGAGTACTTGGAGTTTGGAAAATTTTTGATAAAGGGGGCTTTCGATGTTGGGTAGGCTCTTCGGCATGTAAATCCATAGATACAAGCGCACAGAGCATTAGCAAAGGAATTTTGGCCCTAGAAGGAACAAAGCAGCTTAGCACCTTAATGCTAAGTGATAGTCATAGACAACATTCCTATGACGAGAAATGCAGTAAGGGATAAGTAGAAGGAGCTAAGAGACAATCAGAACTTTACAAAAATTACGATACAAAGGGCACTTTGATATGGAATTTAGCCAATGGTCATGGGCTTGGTCATATGAGATAGTAAACACTCAGGGAGCTAAGAACCAAGGGGCTAAGGATATCAGAACACATCACTTTGAAGATTCTAATATGGAATTTTTGCAATATCGAATTGCTCCAATATGGATGTACAGAGCTTTAAAGAATGTATGGGCTCACACCTTCAATATTGAATGGAAGAACAAAGGAATTGGTAGTTGAAAAGGGATAATCCTGTGGAATACTCTATAACACGAAACCGAGGACATAATTGGAAGCATAGATGAATTCGAGTGCTTGAAGGAAGAAATCGACTTCTTCACATGGACAAATGGTTGTAGTAAATAAGAATATAATGGTCACATCTGTAGACTGTGAAGATCTGTGGAACGATAAATATGCATGGGACTCTTGGAGGAGTGTGCAAGTCATCTGAGAAATTATTTCTCAATATATGAGCTCTGTGCAGTGAAATTACGAAGAACTGTGAGGACCATCTATGTTTTGGGCGATGTGACAAGAAACTATCAAAGGATACAAGAGTGGAATGTGAAGCCACGCCTAAGTAGAGATTGGATGCTACAGGATAGTGTGGAGAGACTCCCATGTGTAGTGTGCCTCAGTAGCAAAAAACCATCACTGGAAACAGAAAAGAGTGAGGAGTGAGCATATGTGTTAGAGAGAAATGTTGTGAGAGTGTGCATCGCAATAAAGAGGCTAAAGCACCTTAGAGGACACAATGTAATACAATGACAAGAGCAGCGTGAGGACTGCGTAAATAATTACAAGGGTAGTACTAAAGAGAAGTCAATGAAGATCCCTTGACAGTGAAGGTAGAGTACATAGGAAGTGTTTTTGTGAGCAACAAGAGGAGATCTAATGCAAGTGAGCATAGAAGATAGAATGAAGAAGTCGAATCATTGAACAATCATTGTTTGGTATTTTACTTGTATAATTGTATGCCTCTATTTTTAGTTTGAAAATTGTATGAAATAGTAGAGTAGTGGCAAGAGTAGGTTGGTGCCTCTTGGAAAGTTGGTGCTTTCTAACGAAAGGGGGTCAGCTCCTCCTATGGGTTGGTGCTCACAAACAAACAAATGTAACTAAATGGGTGCTTAATTTACATAATAAAAATACAACAAATTGATGGTTTTTTCTCTTTGGGTTTCCATGTGAAAAACATGGTGTCAAATGTTTGCTACTCATGTGATTATTGTTTGAATATGTGTGTCTGAAATATTGTTGGTTCATTGTTTTGCGAATTAATTCTCTCACAAGTGAAAGAACATAAGAAATGACTGTCATCATAATAAGAAAACGAAAAAAGAGTTTCGTAATTACTGATTCACCTACCCCCCCCCCCCCCCCCAAACAATTCCTTATTTCAATAACAAATGTTCAAGAAATATTAGGGTAATCTATGAAAATCATTAATTAATAAACAACATACCCTATATATTTTATTTTCCAAAGATCAACTTCATAACGTTGCATCAAAATTATTTATTTGTTTATCAAAATTATTTTCATGTTGCATTAAAAGGAATAAAGGACAAAATATTTATTGAACCATATCTTACTAAATGAAGGATCATTTTGAAAATTATGCACGAGGCCCCACACATTCATCTGAATGCCATCGATTCAAGGAAGGAGGTTAATTTAGTTATAACTCTCCACCTAATATGCATGTCATCCCTTCACTAAAAACAAGATCAGTGGATGAGATTTCATCGGGTGGGTAAGAACTCATTAAAGCACTCCCTATTCCTCACCCATCATAATAAGACAACGGTTGATTTAAATTGTCTCTAATCCCTAAATTTATTAAGCCTGCACCTTAGCTGGGGATTTTCGAGTTTTCTCAACTATAAATTTATCTTCACGAAAAATATTTGTCTCAAACTCGTTCATGCTCCATTTCATGGTTTATTTTAGGTTGTGTTTACCTGTGTAAATTCATGTGAAATATGATTTAGAAGTTGGGGATTTTATCACATGATTGAGGAGGATTTACAATGGTTTACTATGAAATCCACCAGTACATTAACATGAAATCAACTTTATAATTATCTTATGAAGAATTGGATTGAAAAACAATTTGGATGCACACATATTATGTTAATGTGTTTTCACTATTCAGGTTTATTAAAAAACTTGTTAATTCCTTTAGAGATATTCACCCAAATGATAACATTGTGTAACTTAAACATGGAGAAGGTTTTTTACCACAAGAATTTTTCAAGAACATGAGCTATGCGAATAATGTTTACATTTTCCTTTTTGCTTAACAATTTTAGGGGCAAATTTAAGGAATGTAGAAAAGTTATAGATTTTATTTATGTATTTATGAATTTGTGTTTTATTAAATTGTAACTCTTATTTGTGTTATAGAGGATTAATTAAGGAATGATTTGGGCTATGTTATGAGATGGAAGATTATACGAGGAAACCATTACAAGAACTACAATCGTTTAGGTCTAAATATGTGGATCCAAGAAACGAATTGAATTTTTTTTAATGTTTTCACTGATTAAAGCTAAAAAGGAGATTATTATCATTTCCCTTTACATTAGAATATTAAACAAATAGTTATGTAACAGTTACATAAAATAGTTATTCAAACCTTTATATAAAACCCCTAATTTTCTCATTCGATAGGGGGGTTGAAGGATGGTGGTGCATAAGAGATGAAGACATATTATTTTTAAGGCCATCATGTATTTTCTATAGTGGTGTTATTCATTGTGACTGTAAGGATTTTATTTAATAATATTTATTTCTTTCCTTTCTTTTTGTGCATTATTTTTACGTTAGGTTTCATTTATTGGTTCATTGTGCAGGTTATTGATATAACATGACAATTCAATACTGTTGCATACAGTAACGATTTAAATAATTGAATACTTGTTATTTAAAGCTTTTAAAATTATATTTGAATTTATTGTTGCAGATTGAAGTCCCTGACATTACATGTTATTTAGGGTTTTATTTTCTCGTAATTTAAATATCATAAAACGAGTCCACCTATTTTATTTTTTATTGTTAATTTATTTTTTAATTTCATTTCTTTATTTTACTGGTAATAAGTGGTGATTACCAATACTTTGACATGATCATATTAGTTAATCTCCCACATAGTAGACTTGGTTTAGTATTTCTACCAATATTTACTATTTAGAAAAATTAAATCAAATAATTTAATTGTTTTGTTGCAGGATGAATAATAATAGAACATTATTCCATATTGTATCAACTAGAACATTTCTATTAAATGCATTTAAACTAGTTTTTCCTAATTTCTATCTTTTCATTTTATTTTTAATTTTTAATTTTTACTAACTTTTATGTTTTGAGAGAAATATGATATATTAATTTAAGCCTCATTTAGTCATAATGCTATTTTATTTTTAATAAGTTTTCACATGTTATATTCCTACAACCTCTATTTCCTAAAAAAAGCATTATTTATTTAATAATTTTGCCTATCTATTTGTTTAATTAGAAAATACATTTAATTTACATTATTCTACAATGACTATTTAATTTACATTTTCACTAGGGATTACCCCCTGTGGTGAAAGGGAGGTCAACCTTTATCACCTAGAGTGAGAGGATCTAAGGTCCTCAGTGATATGGTCTTAGGTTATCCTTAGTTACCGGGACAATTTGTGCACCACCATATTTTGGTGCCACTGCTAGGGAACGAAGGTATAGTTTTCATCTCCTTTGGTAACTAAAGTAATCAGTTAAGATTGTGCCTTGTTGGTTGACGAGGTTATAGATGTATGCGCCTTATAGGCTATCAAAGTAAATATTTCTTATTTATTTGTTCACCTGGTGTCTCCTTAGTTTAATTTTCTTGTTAATTTTGTTTCAATAGCGGTTTTATGGATTTATTCACATTTTTCTCTTTTGCATTTTTCTGATATTTCCGGTTCTCCAAATGATTTACCTAACATAAACATATGGGATTCTTACTGGCCCTATTTTTAAAATGAGGATGGCGATAATCCAACACAACACCTCAAATATTACCACGATAAAATTTTGAAGATGGGAATACACCATGAAGATGTTCTAATGAAGTTATTCATGAAGTCCTTGGAAGGCGATGCTCAAAAGTGATACAAAAGTCTCCCTCCTGGTACAATTTTCTCTCTCAAAGCTTTTCATGTAAGTTTTTCTGACTATCGTAGATGTATCTATCCTATAGGATTACATGACTTAGATTGTTGCAAACATAATAATGATAATAATCATGAAAATAAATATGATGAAAATAATGAAGAAACCCAAATGAATTATGAATCTGAAATAGAGAGCAACATTAATGAATCTAACTTTGAAAACCTTGGAAAATCATCTTCTATCACATTTTTTAATGAACATTATGTGTTGCCAAATATGGAAGATCATGAACAAGTTATTTCTCTTTCTTTAACAAAATATCATACAACACACTTATCTTTAGAGAAACCTTCAGATTCTATAACTCCTTGTGGTTCTTATTTACCTTTATGTTTAGAAAATGATAATAAAAATAATAATAAAGGAGATGTTACATCTAAAATATTTTATTCAACATCCAACCAATCAGACATTATGTTACACATTCATGAAATTCATCAACAAGAACTGATGAACAAAGATATTCTTCCACCTATTGATCCTATTTTTAAACATTTTTGTGATATAACTGGGAAGCTATAGCATGAGCTAATATTTGACTTTTTTGAATCAACTTCTCCTAATGTTCATGTTGACTTTTCACAACCCCTTGTTTATGATCGATATGATGATGAATTGAATTGTGAAGTAGGCTTATAATATGATATTGAGTTTAGTTCTTATTTTGAACATGCTTTAGATATTTTTATACCTGTCAAACTAAGAGCTATGATAACTTAATTGAATCGACATTTTCACACCCTGTTTATGATAACTATGAGGAAAATGAATTTATAAATGAAAATGAAATTAAACATACAATTTATTTCCTTTCATATTCTCCTAGTTATTATAGCTATAATCGATGCGATAGTCTACAAGATAACCATGATTCATATTCACAAATTTCAGAACACAACTTTTATAGTGAGGAAAACATAGTTTCTCATGTCTCTAATGATCATACTTTTAATAAAAAAAATTAAGTTTTTTGTGTCGCATAATGAAGATAGTGCTTTTCATTTACAATCTCTTTCACAATATACTAAAGAATTGGATCATAATACTGCAACCTTTGATTTGAAAAATGTTGACTATTTTGAAGCGTACTCTTTATCTATTTTTAATCATGAATTTGAAGAATGTTGTGGGACTAACTCTATCACCATTTTGGAAAGTGTTAGTGTTAGTCTTTGAAGCCTTCCACCATTGATCAAACATGCTCTTACAAAGTGGTCTTAGGGTGTCAAAAGTCAAATTTTTTCATTTCAGTGAAGTCTTCACGTAAAATTTGGTCACTAGGTATTAGGTCTAGGATTGTTTTCACTCCTTCCAAATTGTTCTAAGTGTCGGTCCATGTCACCATTCGGATGAGTGTACCATCATTCAGAGAGTTGTTATCATCATTTCAGGTTCCAATGGGTTAGTTTACACCTTGTTCCTGCTTCAGTTGTGCTTAGGTAAGGCTCATTTCCCTCTCCTAGGGTTTTGAAGGTAATTTTTCTTGGATGGTCAAATCATCAACAAAAATTGTATCCTAATGCTCATACACCTTCCTCTATCCTTAATGTACCTTCTTAAGCCCTTACCATCACTAATATCCCTCAAATTCATCATTTTCCCACAAACCCTAGCTTATTCTACAATTTGACAATTTTCTAGGCTAGGCCTGTGTTTTGCCCTTTTTGACCCCTTCCCTTCACTCAATATTTAAAATTCCACTTTCCCCTGCTTCCTAACATCCCTCCCTACTTCCCAAAATTTTCTCAAGAATTTATAAGCCCCTTATCCCCTTCATTTCCCTTCATTTCTACAAATCCCCTGTTCCAAACATCAACATTGTTTTTGCTCAAATGATGTTTCTGAGAAATAGAAGATGAATTTAAAAACTGTGAGAGAGGTATTTGTCTATCATTGATCCAAGAAGAAAAACCTCTTTCAGTTTTTACACAGGTTTCATGGTTTGGGAGAAATGTCGAGAACATCATTTGCCTCAGGAGGGTTGATGCACCTCTGGAGTGATCTTGGTAAAATGCATGTTTCTCCTAGATGGAATAACCAAGTGACTTTCTTGATGAATCAAATGATAACTAGACATAAAAATATTTCCAATGAGCTATTATGGGCTCAATTTAGGGTTGAGGAAGACCTTCAAAAGTTGACTGCAACAGAACTATGCATTTTGGCAACCTCATTCTACACATTTTGACCAGTCGTGGGAGATTGGACTTTTGACAGGGCAAATGAACTCCAAATTGAAACATTCAATATTTTCTGGAAAGTAGACTTGAAAATATTTTGAATGAGCTATCGTGCACCAAATTTGAACACTAGGAAGACCTTCAAAAGTGTCTTGAAAAAATGTGCTATGCACCAAAGTCCGGCGCTACGCACCTGGGTAATTTCTACAGTGAAAAATTGAAATGGCACTACGCACCTGGGTAAGTGCGTTACGCACCTAGAAAGCAAGCCCAAAAACTCTCCAAAATCACTCAATTTACCTCAAAATCTCTCAAGTTGCCTCTTGACAAGTAAGTAAATCAATCCTTCTTTATTGAAAAGGGTTTTGTATCAAATTTTGGTGATGTTTTCACTCATAAAATTAAAACCCTAGTTTTCATCATGCTCTCCATTGTTTTACTTACCTCATCTTTGCCATTATTCCCTAGAAAAAATCCCATTTCCATTTACCTATTTCCTAAATCCCATTCCCCTCATACATTTTCCCCATTCCCACAGTCCCACTTACACTTTCCCCAAACCCTACAAGCCCTACTCACATCATCAAACCCTACCCACTCTACCTAAAACCCTACTCATCCCTAAACTCTATTCAACATACATTTCCACACTCCCTCTTTCATACCCTCTACCCATTTCATTCCTTCACATTATTTCCACACTATTGTCCGTAAAACATCCATATACAACCACATTTTGCAAAACCAAAGCAGAACAATGGAAAGAGACAAGGAGTTGATGTCATTGATTTGGAAACTCAAGGTAAAAAGATTACCAAAGACATGATGATCAAGGAGAAAGAGGCTGAGATACAAGCCTTGTCAAATAATTTAGAGAGGGGTAAGTGGATTATCAACTACTTAGAGCAAGAAAACAAACAATTGAACGACAAGCAAGTCCTCATGGAGCTAGAAATGATCAAAGAAGACCGACAAATAGCCAAGAAGGCAAATGTTCCATTAACCCCTATTGAGCAAGAAATTGAGAATGATAGGGAAACATGGCTTGAGAGGGTCAACGTACTCCTTGAGGGGTTGATTGAGAAGGCCAACAGAGACAAGAAGATGCTTCGCCACATGGCCTACCACTACATGACCCAGAACAAAATCTGCAACATAAGAATGAGGAAGCTTAAGGCTAGGTTGAGGAAGGCCTTAAGGAGAAAAATGGAGTAAGACAACCCGAAAATCTTGGCTGAAGCCTCACTAACCCATCAAAGCAACTAATGGTGGTGCCTTGTGCCAAATCTAGGCAAGTTTTGACAAATTTTGGTCATTTTCAAATTTTGAAATTTTGAAACATAGAAAATTGCCCTAGGTGCATAGCGCCACTGGCGCTACGCTTTTCACTCGAGTAATTTTTGAAGAAATGTCTTGTATATTTGGATTCATCATGATGAGAGCATCAAACCCAAAAAATCTCAGCAATTTTGGAGCAAAACTTGGTCACCAAAAGGTCAACAAATCGTCAAACAATGACCTCTCTACCTCTTTTTGGACACACAAAAGCAGCGTTGGGAGATTTCACTTTTGAGGGGGCAAATTACATTAAAATGAAAAATTCAAGATGTTCCAGAAACTAGATAGGAAAACCTTTCCAATGAGATATCTTGGGCTCAATTTTCATAAGGGTAAGGCCTCCAAACATAGTTTTGAAGTGGCACTACGCCCCTGGCAAGTGGTGCTACACATAGAGCCAGTTTGCCTAAAAAATCAATTTTGGCCTAGTTTTTCTACAAGTTGACTTTTTCTCCAATCATGCATGAATTTATGATTGTAAATGATTCTATTCTATGTGAATGTAATTGTAAAATGACCTTACAGGGTAGATTCATCATTTTGAGGTGGTTTGCAGGTCAATGAATCAGTTTCCATGCTTATAGAGGCAAGTTGTTCCACTGCCTATATTCATGTTCCTTGTTGGGAAATGGTTGTAACAGTCCCTTATCTCTTGGATTCGACCCCTGATGGCTAGCATAGGTGGTTTTTATGTCTATATTATGTACGTTTTCAGTCATTAGCAAAGGTTGGACTCTCTTGGATGCTTTGAGCTACATTGTACATCTCTACAGCAGTTTGGCAAGGAAATAAACTAGGATGTGTAGCTATTTTTGTGGGATTCTTGTGGTAATTTGTTTTTGCATAGTTTCTCCTTCTCTCATTATTTTTTCTCATGTGTTATGTGTGCCAAAACCTAATTCATTCTTCTAAACTAAAGGAAAATCAAGATAGATAGGTAGAATACATTGGTTACAGTGCTCTACCTTGGGAATCCATTTAGTTTTTAATGTTTTCTACAATTTGAAGAGGATACATAATCTCTACATGCCATCCTTAGCTCTTCATTAGTCTTAGACCTGCCATCTCACTACATTACGAGTCCTTAAACACCTACGTACCTCGCCCCACAGAACACCCTGCATTCCTGACTTGATTTCCTAGACCCAAAGCTGCCTGCTCCATTTGATCCAGCAACAAAACTCAACAAAATCAATAAAAACCCTAGAGCTACTATACCTAGCCTAAAATCCATATTTGCAGTCATCTCAACTAAGATTGACAAGGAGAGAGCCCTCTCCCAACCTGGTAGGGCTAGCTACCAGGTTAAGCTTGGTTTGTGGTTATCCTAGGATTGCCTCCCGAGGTCAATCTAGGCTCTAACATAGTGGCTACCATACTAGGGATGTAGTTTTATGTTCCTTAGTAAAATGTATTAAATTTATATTTGATTGTTGATGGTGGACAATGATCAAACACCAGAACACTGAAATCATTCACCTGGCGACTCTAAATCAGTTCCGAGATCAAATCCAAGGACTCCACTGGAGGATCAACCTGACCAGCAGATACATGAAAGGACAATTTGGAAAGATCAGGTATTCAAGTTGGAGTTTCATCCAAGACATTATGTTCTTTTTTATAAATTATTTCTTCTCTTTTCTCGTGAATGTCAAGAGGGCTTTACAAAGTATATTGTATTTGAGACAAGATCCTAGATCTGCATTTGATTCTTTCCCTTTGAAGATTGTGAAATATTCACATACCTTTGATCTCGATCAAGACCCTTCTTCTGAATCTTATGATGACCATCTTCAAACTGATGAGCCTCAAGAGACCAAGATTGATTCTACACCTTCTGTACATAAGCCTATACCTTCTAAAATTCTAGATAGATACAAGCCTCTCATTTTACCTCCCATATCCCATGCTTTCCCTAAAAATCATTACATATATCTACCAAGACTTGATGGTGAACGTGACAACATCAGTGCTGAGAGACACGTACTGAATTTTGAGTCTTTTCTTGACCTTTTTGAAGTTGATGAAGAGGATGTCAGTATATGCTTTTTTCTCTTTCTTTGCAAGGCAAAGTCAAGAGTTGGTTTAAAACCCTACCTGATGCAAGCATCTCAGATTACCAACAGTTCATCAAAGTTTTCCTCGACTGGTGGGTGGGTAGACAGAACCATTTCTTGATTCTAGAAGAGTACAACCAACTGAAAAGACTTCCAGGGGAGACAATACAATAGTTTTCTACCAGGTTTAACCAAGTCTATTTTTCAATGTTGGTTAATATAAGACCTCCTCCTGGATCCGCTCTCTTGCACTACCTAGATGCCTTTGATCCAGAAATGGAGTTTCAGCTAAGGGAAGGAACCTTGCAACACTACAAGAGATGCAAAACAATGGAGTAGATGTAGAGGCTAATTTGTTGATTAGAAGGGCAAAGTTGAAGGAAGAAGAGATGAAGAACATAGATCCAGAGGAATCGACATCTTTAGAGGTAAAGCTCAACATTTTGGTAAGTGCAGTGGAAGAGATGATGCAAAACATCACCACAAGGAATGAGTATGATGATCAAGACCATGGCTCTGTGAATGAAGAAGAACAAGTGGTTGATCCAAAACATTTTCTTTCTTATCCTAGTTGTCATAGATCTGATAATGATTGTTTTATAGATCATCTTGGAGAAGAGAGATCTGTTGATATGACATGTATGCTTGACAGTGTGTTTTATACTAATGATTTGCCTCAGTTTGATCAGTATGATGATGGTTATGTTCTCCAAACAGAAGCTAGTCTTGCAGACAAATCAATAGCTGGTTTGTGGAAGGAGGAAGTTCACTTTCATCTTGAATACAATGATCATCCATTACATATCATATCCAGATTTGCAGCCTCCAAATGCCATTGAATGTCAGGTTGCAGATGAAGTCTTGGAAACTGGAACATATGATCAAATGATGCAAGATGATTCCGTACCATTTTGTTTTGAATCATTTCAGTTTTTTAAGGGAATTTCACATAGTATATCTTCAAATGAGCAACATGTAGAAAATCATGCAATATCATTGGAACCAACAGAAAATTGGTTGCAACAGTCTTTTCATGTTTTTCACGATCCAATAGCTGATGTGTTGGATGATGTCCGCAATCAAAGTCCTTCTCCATTAGCTAATTGTGAGCTTGGAAAAAGTATTGATACAAACTTGATCCGGTAGCCAGTTTCTTTGTCATTATCAGCAAGAGTCTTGTTACAAAGCTCAGATGAAAGTTTGCATTCATGGTACGAGGAGAAGAAAAGTAATCCATTGGATGAGCTAAGCCCCAGTGCACATGAATTTCAAGATCCTTATGCAGTATTCTTGGATTCAGAGAGAGAATCCATATTATTCAACAGATCTATTTACAAGTTTTCATGGGAGTTGCCTTTCAGTAGTTCTCTCTTGTTGTTCATAAGAAAGCACTTGCGGAGAATTCAAACAACAGCCGGAATACTTACTTGGTAGCATTGGTTGTTTCATTTCACTTGATCAGGTGATGAATGGAACAGTTAGAGTAGGTTTTATTGAATAAGCTCCATTTGAGCATATTTTCTAGTTTTTCAGTTGTGTTTTAGTATTGAGTCAATTTTTAGTTGAGTAAAAGTCAGTTTGTGTTGTTAAGTCGCCAATATTCAGTCATGTAATTTCAGCTTAAGCTTTTGACTCCATGCCCAATGGATAAGGCTACTAGGTCTACGGTGTTCTTGGCACCTCCAAGGAGCTACCATCCCCATTGGAGCCAATGTTAGTGTTAGTCTTTGAAGCCTTCCACTAGTGATCAAACATGCTCTTACAAAGTGGTCCTAGGGTGTCAAAGTCAAATTTTGTCATTTCAGTGAAGTCTTCAAGTAAAATTTGGTCACTAGGTATTAGGTCTAGGATTGTTTTCACTCCTTCCAAAGTGTTCTAAGTTTCAGTCCATGTCACCATTCGGCTGAGTGCACCATCATTCAGAGAGTTCTCATCATCATTTTAGGTTCCAATGGGCTAGTTTACACCTTGTTCCTGCTTTAGTTGTGCTTAGGTAAGGCTCGTTTCCCTCTCCTAGGGTTTTGAAGGTAATTTTTCTTGGATGGTCAAATCATCAACAAAACTTGTATCCTGATGCTCATACACCTTCCAATATCCTTAATGTGCCTTCTTAAGCCCTTCCCATCACTGATATCCCTCAAATTCATCATTTTCCCACAAACCCTAGCTTTTTGCTACAATTTGACAGTTTTCTAGGCTAGGCCTGTGTTTTGCCATTTTGGACCCCTTCCCCTCACTCAATATTTGAAATTCCACCCACCCCTACTTCATAACATCCCTCCCTACTTCCAAAAATTTTCTCAAGAATTTAGAAGCCCCTTATCCCCTTCATTTCCCTTCATTTCTACAAATCCCCTGTTCCACACATCGGGATAGGTTTTTCTCAAATAATGTTTCTAAGAAATAGAAGATGAATTTGAAAAAAGTGAGAGAGGTTTTTGTTCATAATTTACCCAAAAAGAAAAAAATATTTCATTTTTTACACAGGTTTCATGGTTTGGGAGAAATGTCGAGAACATCATTCGCCTTAGGAGGGTTGATGCACCTCTGGAGTGACCATGGTAAAATCAATTTTTCTCCTAGCTGGAATGACCAAATGACTTTCTTGATGAATCAAATGATAACTAGACGCAAATATATTTCCAATGAGCTATCATGAGCTCAATTTGCAGTTGAGGAAGACCTACAAAATTTGACTGTAATAGCACAATGCATTTTGGCAGCCTCATTCTGCACATTTTGACCAGTCATGGGAGATTGGACTTTTGACAGGGCAAATGAACTCCAAATGGAAAAATTCAACATTTTTTGGAAATTAGACTCGAAAATATTTCCAATGAGCTATTTCGTGCCCAATTTGGACACTGAGAAGGCCTTCAAAAGTGTCTTGAAAAGGGTGCTACGCACTAAAGTCTGGCGCTACGCATAGAACTGGCGCTACGCACCAAACTGATGCTACGCACTTGGGTGAGTGCACTACGCACCTAGAAACCAAGCCCCAAAACTCTCCAAAATCACTCAATTTACCTCAAAATATCTCAATTTGCCTCTTGACAAGTAAGTAAATCGATCCTTCTTTATTGAAAAGGGTTTTGTATCAAATTTTGGTGATGTTTTCACTCATAAAATTAAAACCCTAGTTTTCGTCATGCTCTCCATTGTTTTACTTCATCTTTGCCATTCTTCCCTAGACCAAATCCCATTCCCATTTACCTATTTCCTAAATCCCATTCCCCTCATACATTTTCCTCATTCCCACAGTCCCACGTACACTCTCCCCAAACCCTACAAGCCCTACTCACATCATCAAACCCTACCCACTCTCCCTAAAACCCTACTCATCCCTAAACTTTGTTCAACATACATTTCCACACTCCCTCTTTCATACCCTCTGCCCATTTCATTCCTTCACCTTATTTCCACACTATTATCCATAAAACATCCATATACAACCACATTTTGCAAAACCAAAGTAGAACAATGGAAAGAGACAGAAGGAGGTGATGTCATTGATTTGGAAACTCAAGGTTCAAAGATTACCAAAGACGTGATCATCAAGGAGAAAGAGGCTGAGATACAAGCCTTTTCAGATAATTTAGAGAGCGCTAAGTGGATCATCAACTATTTAGAGGAAGAAAACAAACAATTGAGCAACAAGCAAGTCCTCATGGAGCTGCAAATGATCAAAGAAGACCGGCAAAGGGCCAAGGAGGCAAATGTTCTGTTAAACCCTATTGAGCAAGAAATTGAGAATGATAGGGAAACATGGCTTGAGAGGGCCAACATACACCTTGAGGGGCTGACTGAGAAGGCCAACAGAGACAATAAGATGCTTCACCACATGGCCTACCATTACATGACCCAGAACAAAATCTACAACATAAGAATGAGGAAGCTTAATGCTAGGTTGAGGAAGGCCTTAAGGAGAAAAAAGGAGAAAGACAAGTTGAAAATCTTGGCTGAAGCCTCACTAGCCCATCAAAGCAACTAATGGTGGTGCCTTGTGCCAAATTTGGGCAAGGTCTGACAAATTTTGGTCATTTTCAAATTTTGAAATTTTGAAACACATAAAATTGCCCTAGGTGCGTAGCACCACCAGCACTACGCTTTTCATTGGAGGAATTTTTGAAGAAATGGTTTGTATATTTGGATTCAGCATGATGAGAGCATCAAACCCAAAAAATCTCAACAATTTTGGAGCAACAATTGGTCACCAAAAGGTCAAAAAACCATCAAAAAATGACCTCTTTTCCTCTTTTTGGACACATAGAAGCAACCTTTGGAGATTTAACTTTTGAGTGGGGCAAATGACCTCCAAATGCGAAAATTCAAGATGTTCCAGAAACTAGGAAGGCCTTTCTAATGAGCTATCTTGAGCTCAATTTGGCTAAGGGAAAGGCCTCCAAAAATAGCTATGAAGTGGCGCTATTCACCTGGCCAGTGGCGCTACGCATAGAGCCAGTTTACCTAAAAATTCAATTTTCGCCTAGTTTTTCTACAAGTTGACTTTTTCTCCCATCATGGATGGATTTACAATTGTAAATGATGCTATGCTATGTGAATGTAATTGTAAAATGACCTTAGAGGGTACATTCATCATTTTGAAGTGGTTTGGGGGTCAATGAATCAGTTTCCATGCTTATAGAGGGAAGTTGTTCCATTGCCTATATCCATGTTCCTTGTTGGTAAATGGTTGTAATAGTCCTGTATCTCTTGGATTCGACCCCTAATGGCTAGCATAGGTGGTTTTGATGTCTATATTATGTATTTTTTCAGTCATTAGCAAAGGTTGGACTCTCTTGGATGCTTTGAGCTACATTGTACATCTCTACAGTAGTTTGGCAAGGAAATAAACCAAGATTTGCAACTTTTTTTGTGGGATTATTGTGGTAATGTGTTTTTGCATAGTTTCTCCTTCTCCCATTGGTTTTTCTCATGTTTTATGTGTTCCAAAACCTAATTAATTCTTCTAAACTAAAGGAAATCAAGATAGATAGGTAGAATACATTGGTTATAGTGCTCTGCCTTGGGAATCCATTTAGTTTTTAATGTTTTCTACAGTTTGAAGAGGATACATAATCTCCGCATGCCCTCCTCAGATCCTCATTAGTCTTAGACCTTCCATCTCACTAAATTACAAGTGCTTAAACACCTAGCTACCTCGCCCCACAGAACACCCTGTGTTCCTGACTTGATTTCCCAGACCTAAAGCTGCTTGCTCCATTTGATCCAGCAACAAAAGGCAACAAAATCAATCAAAACCCTAGAGCTACTATACCTAGCCTAAAATCCATATTTGCAGTCATCTCGACTGAGATTGACATGGAGAGGGCCCTCTCCTCACCTAGTAGGGCTAGCTACCAGGTTAAGCTTGGTTTGTGGTTATCCTAGGATTGCCTCCCTTCAGCCTGAGGTCAATCTAGGCTCTAACAAAAAGCAACAAGAATCCCTCCTATGAAATGATTGTTAAAAAATTTACGCTTGAAAACTTTGATCATTTAAATTTTCTAATGGGATATTATGAATTTGTGTTGGAATGGATGAATGAAGTTTTTAAAAGAGAATCAATCTCATGCTACTTTTATATCTACTCTCTTTTAGGAAGAATGGTAGTTGACGAAATTTACTCTTTTCTTCCTATATTATAGTTTTTGTTAAGAATGGATCCCAATGTTAGGAAGTTATCCATTCACAAAAAATTTGTTTAGTAGTATACTGGATTTTCAATTTCTTTAATAAATATTGTTGTTGAAACACATTTTATATGAATAATGTACATAAATAAGCCTTATATGCTTCTTAATTTTAGAATGAATAAAGATGAATTTTTTGCATTTGGAAGAGTCATTATGCAATCATAGTAGAATGGAATACACATATATGAGTCCTTAGTATGAACCATATTAACGATATTTTTAGATACATACTTAAAGACTTAGTTTGTAAATCATGTTTAAGGGGTAACAATATTTAAAGGGCTTAGATTTTAATTTCTTATTAATGTCACCATCATATTGAATATTCTCACCACATTTCACTTCCATACTAATTACACATAAATACCAAGGAATCACACTAAGTCATAAGGGCTAGACCTATAACTATAAGATTGAGGTTTCATAAAATTCAATTGAAACTTTGGCGGACCTAGTTAGTTGCATCACAACCATATATGAGACCTTCCCTTATCACCATACTAGCCTAGGGATAGTAACCAATGTTTTTGTGGGTGGGGAATGCTGGTATCTTCGTCGGGGCTATAGACGCTCGCTAGAAGCGGAGTTAGGCTAGTGATATTAGGTTAAAATGTAGTGTGTAATCCTCCCACTCCTTCTATTAAGGTAACTTCCTATCAGGCATGCTAACATCTCCACCAGGGCTATGAACACTCATTGATAGTGGAGCAAGGTCAATGGTATTGGACTCTGTCCAAATCATAATTCTCTCATCCAATGAATGCTATATTTTCTAAATAAATTAAATGAGGGGCCTTTAACACTAAGGTCAAACAATAATCTAAAGATTTCCTCATCTTAGGATAGTAGATGACTCTGTTGGGGCTATGGACGCGCACTGGCAGCAGAGAAACATCCAGTTCTGGAAACTCATGATACGGACCAAAAAGGGAACCAAACCCCTGGCGGCCAGCCTCCTTAGACTCAAAAAAATAAAAAAATGGAAGTCACTCTTATGTATCTTAATTAGCTCTATGATTTCTGTCATTTCTTGATCATTAACTATAAGTAGGTATGACTTGTTATGGTGTTGGATGTTCTTATCAAGTGATAAATTTATAATTTTTGAGATCATGTGCCTTAAACGTTAACATAGCTACCTCAATATACTTAGTATACAAAAAAAATGTCTTTTATGTATGTAAATAATCATTAGACTTGTTAATCTATACATACTGGGATCTCACATTTATTATTATTTCATTCTTGTTGTTGATTGATTGAGCCTTTAAGATGAAAAATATTTTCCTTTTATTACTTTTTGTCTCTTCAGTTTCCTTTTTTGACTCCATGCCCAATATGAAGGCTTTGGTCTACATTCTTGATCCTCTGCAAGGGAGAAACATCCCTAGTTGGAGCCAAATGTTGTCTCCAATTTGACTCCAATCATATCTTGGCTCCTTATGTTAGATTCACCATGCACCTCCCTCATCATATGACTCCTTCTCTTATTCTCGTGATGAAAAAAAATCTTAATTTCTCTTGTGGAAGCCCCCATATGATGATTGTTTTATTTAATCCAGGTCTTATTGCCTCCCTACCTCCCATTCATTTTTATCCTCTGCAAAAGCTCAGGATACCTTATGCACCCTCACTCGTGCAAGCCTTTTTCTGTTTTGTCTCACCTAGTTCGACTCCCTAAAATACAAAAGACAAATTAGTACAAGGGATTAAAACAAACCTAAGTAGGGATTATAAATAAGCGACATTAAAGAGATGTCACACTATAAATATGCATTTGAAATACTTAATTATTATTTTAATTCTATATATCACATACAAATTCGAAATACAAACAATTAAAAGATTAAATATCACTAACTAGTACATGTGACTAGACATAATTGAAATATTATCACTATCATTAAGAAATCCTAAAAATGGGTAAACAATGTCCATTAAAAGGGGGTAAAAGATATATACTAATAATATTTAAAATTTCGTATTTCGATGGTTAAGGGAGTTGACTTCTTAATTATATATGCATATATATATGTGTGAAATAAATATTAGAAACATAATTTTACAAATGTTACTGCAGGTAAATTATGACATAAAACATGAAAGTTGAGAAAGCAAAGTAAAATTTAAAACTTTTGATGAAACAAATGTTCAAGAAATATTAGGGTAATATATGAATATCATTAATTACTAAAACCCATACCCTCTATATTTTATTTTTCAAAGATCAACTTCATAAAGTTGCATCAAAATTATTTATTTATCTGTCAAAATTATTTAAATGTTGCATAAAATGACTAAAGGAAAAAATATTTATTGAACTATATCTTATAAAATGAAGGATCACATTGAAAACTATGCATGAGGCTGCACACATTCATGTGAATTCCATCAGATCAAGGAAGGAAGTTAATTTACTTATAACTCTCCACCTAATATGAATTTCATCCCTTTAGTAAAAACAAGATTAGTGGATGATATTTCATCAGGTGGGTAAGCACTCATTGAAGCACTCCCTATTCCTTACCCGACCTAATAAGACAACTGTTGATCTAACTTGACTATAATCCCTAAGTTTATTAAGCTCACACCTTAGCAAGGGATTTTAGGGTTTTCTCCACTATAAATTTATCTTCATGAAAAATATTTGTCTCGAACTCGTTCATGCTCTATTTGAGGGTTTCTTTTAGGTTGTGTTTACCTGTGTAAATTTATCTCAAATTTGATTTATAAGATGGGGATTTCATCACATGATTGAGGAGGATTTACAATAGCTTACAGTGAAAGCCACCGGTACATTCACATGAAATTAATTTTAGAATTATGTTATGAAGAATTGAATCGAAAAATAATTTGGATGCACACATTCATGGTTTATTAAAACACTTGTTAATTTCTTTAGAGATTTACCCATATGAGAAAATTGGTTAACTTAAACATGGAGAAGGTTTTTTATCATGGGAATTTTTCAAGGACATGAGGTATGTGAATAATCTTTACATTTGGCTTTTTCCTTAACAATTTTAGGAGCAATTTTAAGGAATGAGGAAAAGTTACGGTTTTTATTTATGTATTTATTTATTTATTTGTGTTTTAATAAATCATAATTCTTATTTGTGTTATAAATGATTAATTAAGGAATGATTTGGGCTATATTATTGAGATGGAAGATTATACGAGGAAACCATTACAACCACTACAATCGTTTAGGTCTAAATATGTGGAGCCAAGAAACGAATGGCATATAGTTTTAATGTTTCACCCAACTAAAGGTAAGGAGATTATTCACATTTACCTATACATTAACATATTAAACAAATGGTTATGTAATAGTTACATAAAATAGTTAATCAAACCTTTGTAGAAAACCCCTAATTTTTTCATTTGAGAGGGGGATTGAAGGATGGTCGTGCAATGGAGATAAATACTTATTCTTTTTAAGGATATCATGTAATTTCTACAATGGTGTTGTTCAATGTGACTGTGAGGATTTTATTTAATAATATCTATTTCTTTCTTTTCTTTCTATGCATTATTTTACGCGAGGTTTTATTTACTAGTTTATTGTGTATGTTATTGATATAACAAGATTTTTCAATAATATTGCATACACTAACTATTTATATACTTGAATACTTGTTATTTATTTTTATTTTTATTATTTTTGAATTTGTTGTTGTAGATTGAAGTCCCTTACAATGCATGTTATTTAGGATTTTATTTGCTCGTAAATTTAAATACCAAAAAACCAGTCCTCCTATTTTATTTTTCATTGTTAATTTATTTTTTATTTTTTATTTCTTTATTTTACTGGTAATATGTGGCAATTACCAATACTTTGACATGATCAAATTGGTTAATCTTCCACATATTAAAATTGGTTTATTTTTTCTACCAATATTTACTATTTAGAAAAATTAAATCAAATAATTAATTATTTTGTTGCAGGATGAATAATAATAACACTTGAT
>APFE030197246.1:0-78087 GCA_000404065.3 Pinus taeda | reverse complement strand
TATTCTTTATTTAATAATCTTGCCTATCTATTTGTTTAATTAGAAAATACATTTAATTTACATTATTCTACAACGACTATTTAATTTACATTATCACCTGGGATTACCCCTGTGGTGAAAGGGATGCTAACCCTTATCACCTAGAGTAGGAGGATCTAAGATCCTGATTGATGTGGTCTTAGGTTGTCCTCAGTTACCGGGACAATCTGTGCACCAAGATCTTTTGGCGTCGTTGTTGGGGAACAAAGATATAGTTTCTGTTTCCTTTGGTAACTAAACTAATAAGTTAAGATTGTGACTTGTTGGTGGACGAGGTTATAGTTGTATGAGCCTTATAGGCTATCAAAGTAAATCTTTCTTATTTATTTCTTCACCTAGCGACTCAGCTTAATTTTCTTGGTAATTTTGTTTCAATGGCGGTTTCATGGATTTCCTCACCATTTTCTCCTTTGATTTTTTTTTATATTTCAAGTTCTCCACATGATTTACCTAACATAGACATATGGTATTCTTACCTTCCCTGTTTTTGAAATGAGGATGGTGATAATCCAGGACAACGCCTCAAATATTTCCATGATAACATTTTAAAGATGGGAATACACCATGAAGATGTTTTAAAGATTTATTCATGATGTCCTTGGAAGGCAACACTCGGAATCGGTATGGAAGTCTCCCTCTTGGTACAATTTCCTCTCTCAAAGATTTTCATGGAAGTTTTCGTGACTATCATAGATGTATGTATCCTATAGGATTACTTGAATTTCATTGTTGCGAACATAATAATGATAATAACCGTGAAAATCAATATGATGACAACAATGAAAAAACCCAAATGAATTATGAATCTGAAATAGAAAACAACATTAATGAATCTAACTTTGAAAACCTTGAAAAATCATCTTCTATCACATTTACTAATGAACATTATTTGTTTCCAAATATTGAAGATCATGAACAAGTTACTTTTCTTTCTTTAACATAATATCTTACAACACACTTATGTTTAGAGAAACCTTCAGATTCTATAACTCCTAGTGGTTCTTATTTACCTTTATGTTTAGAAGAGGATAATAGTAAAAATAATAAAGGTTAAGTTACATCTGAAATATTTGATTCAACTTCCTATCAATCGGACATTATGTTACACATTCATGAAAGTCATCAACAACAATTAATAAACAAATATATTCTTCTACCTATTGATCCTATTATTAAACATTTTTGTGATGTTACTGGGTAGCTATTACATGAGATGATGTTTGAATCTTTTGGCTCAGCTTCTCCTGATGTTCATGTTGAATTTTCACAACCCCCTATTTATGATCGATATGATGATGAATTGAATCATGAAGTAGGTTTACAATATGATCTTGAGTTTAGTTCTTCTTTTGAACATACTTTAGATATTTTGTCAAAATCAAAGTTATGAAAACTTATTTGAATCAACATTTTCACAACTTGTTTATGATAGCTATGAGGAAAACGAATTTATAAATGAAAATGAAATTAAACATATCAATTCTTTCCTTTCATCTCCTCTTAGTTATTATAGCTATAATCAATATGATAGGTTACAAGATAATCATCATTCAAACTCCCAAATTTCAGAAGATAAGTCTTATAATGAGGAAAACATAGTTTCCCATGTCTCTAATGATGATACTTTTAATCAAAAATTTAAGCTTGTTGCATCATATAATGATGATAGTGCTTTTCATTTACAATATCTTTCACAATATACTAAAGAATTGGATCATAATACTAGAAGCTTTGATTTGAAACATGCTTACTATTTCAAAGAATACTCTTTATATATTTTTAATCATGAATCTAAAGAATATTGTGGGACTAACTCTATCACTATTTCGGAAATAAACAAGAATCCCTCCTACGAAATGATTATTAAAAATTTTATGCTTGAAAACTTTGATCATTTAAATTTTCTAATGGTATATTATGACTTTGTGGAGGAATGGACGAATGAAGTTTTTAAAAGAGCATCAATCACGTGTTGCTTTTATATCTACAATATTTTAGGAACCATGTTAGTTGAAGAAATTTACTCTTTGCTTCCTATATTATAGTTTTGGTTAAGGATGGATTCTAGTGTTAGGAAGTTAGCCATTGACAAAATTTATGCTTGGTTACACTGGATTTTCAATTTATTCGATAAATATTGTTGTTGAAACACATTGTATATAAATAATGTACATAAATAAACCTTTTATGCTTCTTAAGTTTAGATTTAATAAAGATTATTTTTTTTCGCATCTTTAAGAATCTTTATGCAATCATAGTAGAATGGAATACACATATATAATTCCTTAGTATTAACCATATTAACGATAGTTTTAGATGCATACTTAAAGACAATTTGTAGATCATGTTGACGGGGTAACAATATTTAAAATGCTCAAATCTTAAATTATTAGTAATGCCACCTTCAGATTGAATATTCCTCACCACATTCCACTCCCATATTACTTACACAGAAATACCAAGGAATAACATTAAGTCATAAGGGCTAGACCTATAGTTATAAGATTGATCTTTCATAAATTGAAACTTTTGTGAAACTAGTTAGTCACATCACAACCATACATTAGAGATTCCCTTATCACCATACTACCCTAGGGATAGTAACCGATGTTTTCTTGGGTGGGGCATGTTGGTATTTGTATGGGGGCTATAAATTCTTGCTGGTAGTGGAGGGAAGTCAGTGATGCTAAGATACAATCTAGTGTGGTATCCTCCCACTACTTGTGTTAAGATAACTTTTGATGGGGCATACTGACATCTCCACCGGGGCTATGAACGCTCACTGGAAGTGGAGCAAGGTCAATGGTATTAGACTAAGTCCAGTGGGTAATCCTCCCATCCCGTGAATTCTATATTTGCTACATAAATTGAATGAAGAGCCTCTAACATGAAGCTAAAGGAAGAATCCAAATAGTTTCTCATCTCAGGATAGTGGATAACTCCATTGGGGGTATGGACACTCGCTGGTAGTGGAGTGACATCCTATTTTGGAAACTCATGATGTGGACCAAAAAGGGAACCAAAATCCATGACAACTAGCCTCAGTAGCCTCAATAAAATCAAAAAATGGAAGTCACTCTTATGCATCTTAATTATCTCTATGATTTGTGCCATTTCTTAATCATTAACTGTAAGTAGGTATGACTTGTTATGGTGTTGGATGTTGTTATGAAGTGATACATTTACCATTTTTGAGATCACGTTCCTTAAACATTAACATAGGTACCTCGATATACTTAGTATACAAGCAAATATATTTTATGTATATAAATAATTATTAAACTTGTTAATTTATACATACTGGGATCTCACATTTATTCCTATTTAATTCTTGTTATTGATTAAATGAGCCCTTAATATGAAAAACATTTTCCTTTTATTACTTTTTATCTCTTTAGTTTCCTTTTTTGGCTCTATGCCCAATATGAAGGCTTTTGGTCTACGTTTTTGATCCTCTGTAGGGGAGCATCATCCCCAGTCAGAGACAAATGTTGTCACTTATTTGACCCCAATCAGATCTTGGCTCGTTCTATCAGATTCACCATGCACCTCCCTCATCATATGACTCCCTCTCTTATTCTCGTAATAAAAGAAAAATCTTAATTTCTCTTGTAGAAAGACTCCAGATGATGATGGTATTCAGTCCAGGGCTTAATTTTCCTCCCTATCTCCCATTCATTTAACCCTCTACAAAAGATCAGGCTATCTTATGCACCCTCAACCATGCAAGCCTTTTTCTATTTTGTCTTGCCTAGTTCAACTCCCTAAAATACAAAAGACAAATCAATACAATGGATTAGAACAAACCTAAGCAGGGATTATAAATAAACAATGTTAAATAAATGTCACACTATAAATATGCATATGAAATAATTAATTATTATTTTAATTCTATATATCACATATAAATTCAAAATATAGACAATTAAAAGATTAAATATCACTACCTAGTATATATGACTACACATAATTGAAATATTATTACTATCATTAAGAACACCTAAAAATGGGGAAACAATATCCACTAAAAGGGGGGGAAGGATATATATTAATAATATTTAAAATTTGGTATTTCGATGATTAAGGGTTTGACTTCTTAAATATATAAGAATATATATGTATGAAATACATATTAGAAACATAATTTTACAAATGTTACTATGGGTAAATTATGACATAAAACATTAAATTTGAGAAAGAAAAGTAAAATTTAAAACTTTGATGAAACAAATGTTCAAGAAATATTAGGGTAATCTATGAAAATCAGTAATTACTAAACAATATACCCTATATTTTTTATTTTCCAAATATCGACTTGATAATGTTGCATACAAATTATTTATTTATTTTTCAAAAGTATTTTCATGTTGCATTAAAAGGACGAAAGGACAGAATATTTAATGAACCATATCTTATTAAATGAAGGATCACATTAAAACTATGCATGAGGCCCCACACATTCATGTGAATGCCATTGGGTCAAGGAAGGAGGTTAATTTACTTATATCTCTCCACCCAATATGAATGTCATCCCTTCACTAAAAAGAAGATCAGTGGATGAGATTTCATCGGGTGGGTAAACACTCATTAAAGCACACCCTATTCCACACCCGACATAATAAGACAACCATTGATTTAACTTGAATCTAATCCCTAAGTTTATTAAGCCTGCACCTTAGCTGGGGATGTTAGGGTTTTCTCCACTATAAATTTATCTTCATGAAAAATATTTGTCTCAAAATCATTCATGCTCTATTTGAGGGTTTATTTTAGGTTGTGTTTACTGGTGTAAATTCATGTGAAATATGCTTTAGAAGTTGGTGATTTTATCACATTATTGAAGGTTTATTTTAGGTTGTGTTTACTAGTGTAAATTCATGTGAAATATGCTTTAGAAGTTGGAAATTTTATCACATTATTGAGGAGGATTTACAATAGTTTACTGTGAAAGCCACTAGTACAATCACGTGAAATTAATTTGAGAATTATGTTATGAAGAATTGAATCAAAAAACAATTTGGATGCACATATATTATGTGAATGTGTTTTCAATATTTAGGGTTTATTAAAACACTTGTTAATTTATTTAGAGATTTACCCATATGAGAACATTGCATAACTTAAACATGGAGAAGGTTTTTAACCCCGAGAATTTTTCAAGAACATGAGGTATGCAAATAATGTTTACATTTGGATTTTTCATTAACAATTTTAGGAGAAAATTTAAGGAATGAGTAAAAGTTACAAATTTTATTTTATGTATTTATTTATTTTCATTTTATCAAATCGTAACTCTTGTTTGTGTTATACAGGATTAATTAAGGAATTATCTAGGCTATAATGTTGAGACGAAAGATTATACAAGGAAACCATTACAACCACTACAATAGTTTAAGTCTAAATATGTGAATCCAAGAAACGATTTGAAAAGAGTTTCAATGTTCAAGATGATTAAAGCTAAGAAGGAGATTATTCTCATTTCCCTTTACATTAGAATATTAAACAAATGGTTATGTAACAGTTACATAAAACAATTATTCAAACCTTTCTTTAAAACCCCTAATTTTCTCATTCGAGATGGGGGTTGAAGGATGGTGGTGCATTGGAGATGAAGACTTATTCTATTTAAGGCCATCATGTACATGCTATAGTGGTGTTGTTCAATGTGACTATGAGGATTTTATTTTATAATATCTATTTCTTTCTTTTCTTTCTGTGCATTATTTTTACGCGAGGTTTTATTTACTGGCTCATTGTGTAGGTTATTGATATAACATGATTATTCAATAATATTACATACAGTAACGATTTGAATATTTGAATACTTGTTATTTAAACTTTTTAAATTATATTTGAATTTACTGTTGCAAATTGAAGTCCTCCTATTTTATTTTTTATTGTTAATTTATTTTTTATTTTTATTTTCTCTATTTTACTTGTAATATGTGGTGATTACCAATACTTTGATATGATCAGATTGGTTAATCTCCCACACAATAAAATTGGTTTAGTTTTTCTACCAATGTTTACTATTTAGAAAAATTAAATCAAATAATTTAATTGTTTTGTTGCAGGATGAATAATAATAGCATTTGATGCCATATTGTATCAACTAGAACATTTCTATTAAATGCATCTAAACCATTTTTTCCTAACTTTTGCCTTTTCATTTTATTTTTATTTTTAATTTGTACTAACTTTTATGTTTTGAGAGAAATATGATATATTAATTTAAACCTCATTTAGCCATAACGATATTTGATTTTTAATAAATTTTCATATGTTATATTCCTACCACCTCTATTTCCTAAAAAAACATTATTTATTTAAAATATTCTTTATTTAATAATCTGGCTTATTTGTTTTTTTAACTAGAAAATAAATTTAATCATTATTCTACAATGACTATTTAATTTGCATTATCACCAGTGATTACCCCCTGTGGTGAAAGCGAGGCCAACACTTATCACTTAGAGCGGGAGAATCTAGGATCCTCAGTAATGTGGTCTTAGGTTGTCCTCAATTACCGGGAAAATCTATGCATGAACACGGTGAGTGATGGAAAATACTTGGGGTTGTAGCTTTATTTAGTTGTTGCTAATAAATTAGGGAGTTGTAGCTTCCTTCTAGTTGTAGATATAAAATCATAACAACAAGTTGTAGCTTCCTCTATGAATAAATTGAAGAGAAGTTTTAAAGAAGTTTTTTTCCCAGGGAGAAAATATTGTAATTTCCATTGTTTTGTGAAAATTACATGTTGTAAATGCCACAGGTATATGCAAATACCGTGACCATGGTCAATTATGAAGTGTTTGTAAAAAATTGTAAATTACTACAAAATGACCCTATGATGGGTATACTTATAGCAACTGATCATATACATATTAATTACATGTTTCAAAATTTCACCATTGTTGATTGTTGTTGTGTTTGACAAAAAGAAAAACAAAATACTAATAAAATTTGGGCCTGTCTGCCCTCTGTAGTTCCTGATCCATATATGGTCTATGGAAAGAGTGATAGGTCCACTCAAGTGAGTGCTCTGTAATCATCCATTCTCCTCGAGGACGATGTGTTGCTTCTTTCGATAGCTTGTCCGCAGCTTCATTACGCTCCCTATAAATATGAGTGCATGAGACATGATCAAAATGTGTTTTTGAGAAATATAATATTATCCAAAATAGTTTTGAGTGTATATGCATGGCATGTTGTTATGTTGTTGAACCAATTTATAACTATCTTGGAGTCTTCATATATTTGTAAATGTTTGCAATGCTTATGTAATGCAAAGTATAAGAGGTGTCGAAGTGTGAGTAGCTCCGCAAAATTAATTGTGCCCTCTCCCAACCCCATGCAAATGTGAAAGTAATGTGATTCAGTCAGATGTAGGATTATGCCTCAACCACAACCCTGTTCTTGTGTTTCACCATCGAAGTAGGCCCAGGCATGTTCTTTGTTTATGATTTCCAGAGTGATGTTTCAGGTCCTGATTACTTGTTCCACTACCGGGATTTCCAAGTAACTCATACAAATTTTAGGAGTGATCAATGGCTAGACTATGTTTTTCCCCCTAAATATAATGTTGTTTCAGCACATCCATCTGTACCAGCAGACCAATAGTGGCAGGTTTCGAGCTCTCACCACTGTTGATGATTCCCACCACCTAGTCCAAGCAATAGGAATATCATCACCACTCCAAGTATAAGGGATTTTTAGTGTATGTAGGACTTGTGCCCAGGTATGTTGTGTTATGGTGCATGGGAGGAATAAGTGTTGGTTCAATTCCTCCTCGGCATGGCATAAGACACACCAAGTCGATCCTTGATATGCCTGTTCCCTGAGATTTGATCCAGATGGTGTTTTGTCCATGATGATGTTCCACATCAGTAGTTTTGTGTGCGGAGTGGCTTGTAACTTCCATATATTACTCCACAAACTCTCCAATCTATCCAGCTTGAGGTCAGCATGTATGATATCATACCCTCCTTTGGGGAGTAGTTCCCTTTCTTTGTAAAACCGCATATCAAGTCATCCTCATCGTCCCTTAGCACACATAGGATTCTATTAGTGCCTGCAAGTATTTCATCCACTGCCTTTGCCATTGGTCCGAAATGTCCCATGCCTCCCCTGTTAGCCATGCTTGCTGATAAATGGTTGTGTTGTGGGGGTCCCCGACGTGTGTAATGAAGTGCACTCCATTATGGTTAAGCGGAGTAATCAGATCCGGTGGGAGTTGGTAGGAATTCCCACTGCCTATCCATGAATTGATCCCAATCCAAACAGACCCACCATTTCCAATCCTCCATATGAGGCCCCTCCTTATGACAGGAAGGGTGTTTATTACAGCCCTCCAGATCACTAATATACCTTTCCTGTTCCAAGAGGGTAGTCTTAGCCAATCCAAGGTAGAGCTCGGCCATATGTATTTGTAGGTGACCACCTCTGACCAAAGGCTCTTGTGCTTCAGGAGTAGCCAGCCAAGTTTTGCTACCAGTACCTGAGCGAAGGCAGGGAGATGTTTTAAGCCCCATCCTCCCCATTCCTTAGGAGTTGTAATCCTACTCCATTTGACCCATGCATAGGATTTTCCTTCTTTGTGAATCCTATGTAGTATCCCTTAGCGGATCCAGGCCAGGGACATCTAAAAAACTGGGGTCGCTTCCAGCACTGCTTTTATGAGCACCAGTCTACCTGCTCTGGAGAGTAGTTGATAGCTCTAATTATTTAATCTTTTTTACACCTTTGCAATAAACAAAGTCCAGTCTACAATTTTATATCCATTTGCTTTAATCCTGAAGCCCAAGTACTTTAATCCATCCCTCAGTGCCAAGATTTGATAGGGAAAATTTTTCATTTCTAGTTGTGTTTCTTGTCAAGTGCAGTCAGAGAATGATATTGTAGATTTGTCCCCATTAATTTCCATCCCTGTGACAGCATTGAATAACTTCAGTAACTCAGTGAGTGTAATGATGTCCTAAATTCCCCCATCTAGGAATATGAGGATGTCATCAATGACGAGGAGATGTGTTATTAGACATTGATCCATGATCTTGAGGCCCCTGAACCTCCATGCTCTCTTCTCCATCGTAATCAGTCTTCTCAATCCCTCCATAACCAGGAGGAAAATCAAAGGGGATAAAGGGCATCCCTGTCGAATTCCCCTCTCTGTCCCAAAGGTTTGGGATGCATATCCATTACTTAAGATTGCAAGAGAAATTGAAGTAATGCACCCCATAATCCATCTAATAAACACTAGTGGGAACCCCATATGGGTGAGTATCATCCTTAAATATAACCAGCTGACCTTGTCAAATTCCTTTGAGAGATAAATTTTAAGTGACACCCCTTTCAGATTCTTCAGCTTGATGGAGTGGAGGGCCTCTTGTGCTATGCCTATGGCCTCATGGATTTGTCTATTTTGTAGAAAGGAAATCTGCTCCTATGAGATATGTTCAGATACGATTGGCTTGATGCGATTTGCAATAATCTTCGCAATGATTTTATAGAGACAGTTGTAGAGGGATATAGGGTGGAAGTCATTGAAGGAGAGCGGGGAGTCCAATTTGGGTATGAGGGAAATATAAGTGGAGTTGATAGGAGCATAAATACAACCAAGAATTTGACTTTCTTCTACCACCCCAAGTAGGTCATGTCCAATGATATCGAAAAAACCAAGGAGAATTCCACAGACTAGACAACCGGTCCTAGACTTTTGTCCTTATTGAACCACTTGAGAGTGCTCTCTAATTCCCCCATGGAGACTGGTTTGATGAGGTCCTCCATCCCATTAGGTTCCATGAATCTAGGGAAATGACCAGCAATTCAAATGATTAAAGCAAGTTTTTTCTAGGAGGGGCTTTGAATAGCTGCTTGAAATGTGTGATACCTAATCGAGCAAGCTGTGGGTGTGTGTTAGCAATCTATTTCTGATCCGAGGGCATCTACCAAATGGTATTTCTGGCTTTCCTTCCATTTTCATATTTATGAAAGAACTTTGTTTTACAATCCCCCGCTTGTAGCCAGATAGCCCTGCTTCTGATTCTCCATGATTCTTCTTGGTCAAGCAGTATCTTTGATTTATGTGCTTCCAGTTCTACAAGATGTATCTTAGCTTCTATGGATAAGAAACCTCTTCCACATTCATCCATTAAGGAGGCCAACTGAGTTTCAATGTCAGCTAGAGTGTGCTTATCCCTAGATTTTTTCCTTTTTTCCCACCCAATGGATAATCTCTTAAGCTGACTTAGGTTGCTACAAAATCCTTCAGCCTTCCTCTACTCCATAAGTGGGGGATGAGCTTGCCATAAATCCGAGACCATCCTGATAGATTCAGGGTCCTTTAGCCAGGTGTAGTTAAATTTGTAAGGCGCCCTTGGTTTTCTGAATGAGCCCGCCACTTCCAGATATATGGGGGAGTGATCCGATATTCCGCCAAAACCCACCCATTTTCTATAGTTGGTGAGGGATTGAAGGAGGTCTCCATGAATGAGGTATATATCTAGTCTTCGCCCTAGAGCTTCTTCTCCAGTTCGTAAGTTATGCCATGTTGGGATCTTCTTGTTCATAGGGACATCAATGAGGCCATATTGTTCCAAGAGGGTGCTCAGTTGGTCTGAGAGGGGGTCTAGTTGTGAATGGTGTTCGTAGGATTCCTCATGTCTGATGGAGAAATTTAGGTCACCCCCTAGAATAGTAGTATGATTTTTCATAGGATTTTCTAGAAATTGTTGCAAGAAGGCCAGAATTTGTTGCAAGAAGGCCAGTCTGTTTTGATTAGGGGCACAGATATTTATAATATGAAGTTGTTTGCCCAATTCTGCTAAGAAAATGTCCATAGCTAGGAGCCCTTGACCTCCCCATGATGAAATCACCTTGATGGATTGAGGGTTTATCCTAATGGCTAGTCCCCCAGATATCCCTGCCACATCCAGATATTTGAGGTGCCAGCCAGGCCGGATGGCTTGAAGGGTCCTAACAGTCTGCTCAGATGGACCTAGGGTTTCCTGAAGAAGTATCATGTCATAGGGTACACTATTCAAAATTCACTTGAGGGCTAATTTTTTTGAGGGAATAATCAAAACCCTACAATTGAATGATAGCCACTTCATCAGGGAACAAAGTCAAGGGTGTTAGGTGCTCAAAGTGCCCTTTCAATGGTGTTTTGGCACCTCTAGGCCACATCTTCCCCCGCGGATTTGATGGCTTTGGACATCTTTGAAGGTCTACCCTAGGAGGGTTTGTGCTCAATGGGGGGGGGATGCCTAGTCCCAGCAGGTTAGGGTTCGTTAGTTGATGGGAACAGAGGTTGTAGGAGTGCGAGCCTGAGGCTAAAGGGGAGTGTGGGAGATGATGTAGATGATCCTGTCCATGGATTGTCGGTGGGGTGGTAGAGAAAATAGGGGAGAGGGGGTCAAGAGCATAATTGATGGGAGTAACCATGCTAGAGATAGATGTAGACTGTGCCAGAGTGACAATAAAATTATTAAAATATAGAGTAGAGGGTAAGGGATTAGAAGCGGTACCCGATGTAGGAGCAGCCTCCGAAGCAAACCAGGATTGATTCAGTGGAGGGGATATAGGTGGAATCTTGGGAGCACTGGCTGGCTGAGCAGTGACTCCATCCACAACCTTTGAATGATCTAGACCTATGGGCTGCTCGTCCACAATTAGGTCTTTCGATTAGTGATGCTTCATTCCCCTTGTAGTTGCCAAAGTAGTAGGAGTGAGCAGAGGACATTCCTTGTAGAGGTAGCTGACCTTATGGCATCTTCTACATCTAAATGGAACACCTTCATAGTCTAGGTTTTGGCGACACGAGAAGTGTCACCAATGAAGGGTTATCTTTTCCTCCAGCCCCTCCCTTATGTCAAAATGTACCAGAATACAAGCCATTGTCATGATTCTAATCTTCTCAAAGGATTGATCATGTTCTAGGTATGTTCCTAGCGTGTCTCCAATGCGCTTGAATACCACAGGGGTCCAGAATTGCACCAGAAGTCCCAGAAAGTGGACCCAGATCGACCCAGCTCCCAATTGTTCCCTCTCAGGGTTGAAGAGTGGAGCCCATCTCTTTAGCAGGACCGGTGAAAATTCTATGTGCCAAAGCTAGGATAATATCCAGTCTATATACTCCTCCCTGTGGCAGCACAGGGCAAACCACCCTTGAGCCAACACCCGGATGATGGGCAGTTCTTTGAGCAAGGAACCCTAGATCTCAGCGGTCCATAGACGAAGTCGCTCAACTGAGTAATTCTTGCCATGAACACAACCAACCAATACCTTCTTTGTAGTCTCAGCGACTTCACCCATTGAAATGTGTTCACCCAGAGCTAGGTTAATGTCCTTATCCACTAATTTGAGGCACCTGCCTTTCTTGATCTTGTTCGAGCGACAAGCAGTTGAATAATCCTTGAAGAGTCCTTAGCAGCCATGATTTACAGTTTGGGAGGTGGAAGGGGTGGATTTAGGGTTAGGTATCCGGGATTTGAAGCAGCCAGAGTGAATGGGGGTGTTAGGGTTTTAGCCACCATGGTTTAGGGTTTCACTGGAGAGGGCAAGGTTATTGAGGGATGAAGGCCTGAACAGGTGGATGAGAGAGGTGGACAGGGTGCATTGCAGAGCATATATGTGGGGGGCTAGGGTAGTGGTGCATTGAAAGTGAGCAAGGGCTAGAGGCAGGTTCCAAGAAGGTTTAAGGTAGTCGAGGATAGAGGGAGATAGTCCATACTAGGGGCATTGTTGATGTTAATCGAGGGTGGGGGATGAGGCACTGATGAACTTGGGCGAGCCTGGACAGAGGGTGCAACTGACAGAGGTTGCAAGGTTGCAGCGAAAGGACCAGATCCCGACATGAAGCAATGGTGTGACCAAATGACCTCCTCGGGATGAGGGTCCTCCTCATATTCTACCTCATCTAGCTCCATAGTAACTGACAGTAAACGGTCGGTGGTAGTTACTATTGTCATGAGGAAACGGGATGGTTGTGAGGACGGAGGGAACCAAGTAACCACAAAGTGAGTGGTTGAAGGCCGTATAAAGTTGAGGTGGGTAAACAGGTTAGAGGTCAGGTGAGCCGTGAGGGATACCCAGACCATCAAGCTGAGGGCTATTGAGCCTCTAAACCACCATGGATGCCATCATTAGAGCTCTTCTATCCTTCTTTTCTTTTGAATAAGTTAGTTGTTCTTTGTGTTCCATTAATTGATGAAGTTACTTATTTTCATACTTGTTGTTGAAATTACTCTTTTATGTCTTTTTGTTCTTTCACAAAATGAAAAAAAAAAGTTAATTGGTAAAATTCCTACAATATTGATTCACCCCCTCCCCCCTTAGTATTGTCCTAGTTTCCAACATTATTGGTTCAAGAATTACAATAGGATGTGTGCAAGGCTTCTATCCAAGCACTAGGGTCACCTTCTTCAGGGGATAGTTAGGCTAAGGTTTTGAAAATTATGACCACTCTTCGAGTTACCAGGAGTGCAGTGAAAGATAACAATTGGAAGCTATTTGTTGAATCTACTCGACTTGAACCATAGCTTGTTCAACCTTCAAAAAAACAGGAAACTAGTCAAATACATAAAAATAAATAGGACATGGCTAAGGTAAAAAAACTATAAAGGAAAATTTCTAGAGTCCGAAGGAATAGGCACAAAAGTGCCCCCCCCCCCCCCCCTTGAGGGCTATTTCCTTGGCCGACTTTGAAATTAGTCCTAAGCCATCACTAAAAAGAAACAACCCTACTTGCATGGTGCTCCTCCTAGTCATAATAATACTACCAATTTTGATAATTTTGTTGGGCACAACCCAACTTGGCATATATTTTGGTGAAGACTCTGCATTTTGTGGAGTGGAGTGTGAAGAAAAGAATGTAGCGGAGAATGAATTGGGTCACGCAGTGGAGAAACAAAGCTCAAAGTAGACCACATAGTAGATATACCGTGCGGTGTGGGGGCTTCGAGGTGGGTCGAAGCCCCTCCTTTTTGTAAAAAGCAAGTAATATTGTAAAAGGTGAATGGTTTTCGAACCATATTAGCTTGTATTAGGGCAGTCCATGGTATATGGACCATGGTATTTTGATGATATATCCCTTGATGCAATATTATATATAGGGATCAATAAAAAATAAGAGAATCATCTGAGAATCACAGCTTGAATTGAATGGTTGAACCTTTGTGATCTATGGTTTGGGAAAGAATTTAAGGCTTTGCAGCTGAGTGCGCAGAGGCCTGAGTCTACAACTGAGTGGGTAGACATCATGTAGCTAAGTGCGCGGGCTAATAACTATTTGTTGTACAACATTCATTATTATAAGAAATAGTTCTTGTGGATGTAGTCCACCATTGGGATGAACCACGATAAAATTTTTGTCTTCATGTGTATATTTTATTTTTATCTATTATAGCCTAGAATTTTATTATAGTTGCATTTTATTATAGTGCAAGTGATGATTATGGGTTTATATGACATGTTTATGTGATTAAATGAATGCAGTGAAGTGATCTATGAACATTAAGTGTAAAAAAATAGAATAATACCACATATCCACATCCCTCAAGGCTGAAAAAACTTGTTTTTGCATCCTCCCATAGTCACTTCAGGTGAGACTGTGATCTACTTGCAGGTTGTTATCGAAATGGCTAGTGATTGAGGGTCTTGTTGGTGCGTTGTATAGAATGAACCTTGGTTAACCCAACCTAAGGAAACAAATGGTTCTATTATCAGTATCGTAATCTATGTGAGGGATATATTTATGCGCCATCTGTCATAGAAGGAGATTCAAGATTTTCTATAATCGAAGGAGCGAGAATTTGCAGATCAAGAGAATATAAACCCTCATTTTAAGTCTGAAGCTTGGTTACAGAGATATATTTTCAAATATCAATATGAAAATTTCTCCATATCATTTCCTATCGAACTATAAAAGTGGATATCAAGGTTGACTGAAAGAAGCACCTATTTTAAAGGTGGAGAGCCTACAATGTGGACTCTTGAATTAATAAAGTGACTCAATAGCACTAACAACAAGATTTCAAGGGTTTTCGATTTATGGATTGATAGAATCTTGGGAGGATTCATTACTGAGTTCACAGTAGACTAGACCATGTCATACAATGAAGCAAAATGATTATTCTTCAAAGGACCATGAGGTAAGTATTTAAAATATTTGAAACTTTGGATTAAGATGCTTCTATGTGAAAAGGGAGTTTTATGGATGCACCCATATTATTAGCTTACCTATGTTTGGAAGAAGAGAGAATAAATCTAAGCCAGAGATCATAGTAATGTGAAGTGGAAAAAGATATAGAGTAGATGCTAGAAAAAGAGTTCTTGGACAAGACCCAAATACCTTTGTAGAAACTAAATATAGTCGTTTGTTGAGTGAATCTGAAAGTGAAAGGGAAGATAGCCACCCTGATAAGGATTTGGATCGGAATATTCAAAACAATTTTGGTTTTTATGTGAATCTATATGGACCACGAAGTAGATCAACAATGAAAATATATAGAAAGCGCAGCTCATTACGACACTCCGATATAGAGTATTGACATCGTATATGAAGTATTAAAATAGTCAGATTAGAACATTTGCCGATATTAAAGCAACACTGATAAGAGAATTTAAGAAGCCAAAGTTCGAGTCGTAGTGCATCATTGAGTTAAAATAAATTAAACAGAAACCTACTGAGTCTATTTGGGAATTTGATCAAAGATTTAAGGAATTGTAGGATCAAGTGAGTTTCGAAATAGCTCCCGAGGGAAGTTTCCATTTGTTAGTGTGAAAATTCCTGGAAGGTGTACCAAAAATCCTCACTTAAGTCACTAGGTGACAAACCCTAACAACAATTTGATGGTTGTTGTCGTTTTAGATCTATAATACAAATGGAAAATATGTAGTAAAAGAAAACAAGATCTAAAACAAATAGCAAAAAGATAATGTATCTAGCATAATAACCCAATTCGAAAGACAATTTTTAAATGAATACATCTTTATTGATAACACCTGGTGAAGGAGATCTATAGATTAGTCTGTAATTCCCCCTCTGTGGAATGGGTCCTTTGATATCCTTGATGCTTCATAAATAGAATTCCCTCTCTCAATCGTTTGAAAAACCCAAACAAAGTGAAGAACTCAAATGGGAGCTCAAAAAAATGACAATAATGTTGACGATGATAATGATCATGGTGAGGAATGAATGAAAAACCCTCTTTATATAGCAAAGCATGGAGTTAATCTCGAAAATGGAGAATAATAAAATATTATTAACCAAATTCAGATCTAACTACTTGGAATACTATATTATATTTACTAGAGAGGGAAAAGGAATTTAAAATGGTTAAATTCCTTTATTTAGAAATAATTAACAAATAAAATGATTTCTTAACTATTTCGTGAGAAACAAGAAAGGTGTGAAATAAAAATAATTATTAACAGTGATTTAATAACTATTATAATAAAATAAATAAGGAAATTCAAATAAATAATGATTTAATAATAATTCCTAGAGAAAATTAAATAAACAACGATTTATCTAATTATTCTCATGGGGTTTTTTATTTAAATCATAAAATAATTTGAAGAAAATTATTTTACTAAATTTTTTTCACAGTGAAAGTGATTTTACTATGTTAAAATTAATCCACATGGTGTATTTTGATCCACCTAGTGGAAATGCTAGTGATCATTTTTTGGTGATAATAATTCACCTTCAAGCTGAGAATTCGTAGAAGCCAAACCAACAGAGCCAGGTATTTTTTACTTCTCCCCTCCCCCTCCCCCTCCCCCTTCTACCCCTCCTACCCCCCATCCCCCTCCCCTTACTTCTCCCCTCCAAGAAGAAATACAACTAATGATATTAAGCTGCATATTTTCAAAGGAACTAGATCGAAAGATATAGAACAATTTTGATTTTTATGTGAAGCTGTATGGACTGCGAAGTAGATAAACTATGAAAATATAAAGAAAGTGTAGCTCATTACAATGCTCCAAGATAGATCATTGGCATTGTATATGGAGTATTCAAATAGTTAGATTAGAACATTTGCACATATTATTTAGCAACACCGATAAGAGAATTTAAGAATCCAAAGTATGAGTCACAGTGCATCACTGAGTTAAAATAAATTAAACAAAAACCTATTGAGTCAATTTGGGAATTTGATCAAATATTTAAGGAATTGTTAGATCAAGTGAGCTTCGAAATAGCTCCACAGTAACATCAAGAATGGTTTATAGTTGTATTGTTATTGCATATCAGATTACCATTGATGCAACAAAACATAACAACTTAAGCCAAAGCTCTATAGATTATGACAAAATTGGAAGCTTCGCCTATAGGAGTTACTAATGCAGGTGTGCAACAAATTCATAGTCAGAGAAGAAGCATGGTGTACAAAGTGCAGATTGGAGGGACATTCTAAAGAACAATCTCCTATCTTTAGGGATTACATGGCTAGTGGGGTATTGAATCCCTTAAATGCAGGATCTAGCTGGTGGTGCAAGATATGCAAGACCAGAGGCCAACATCCCTCATAATATTGTTACCTGATATAGAAATATGTGCAGACTCCAAGGAACCTATATTGCAAATTCTATAAATCAGTAGGACATGGTGAAAATAATTGTCGAGCTTATGAATTCATAATGGAGCGTAGTGCTGAAAATTATAGAATGCAAGAAAAAGAACATCGACATGAAGGAAGTGGACAATGTAGTGGTCGACAAGGCTACGAACAAAGAGGTCAAGGTGCTAGAGTTGGTCGAGCACATGGACCAATCATTTGTTATAACTACTAGTAGACAAGTCAATTTGCGCGAGATTTTCATAACCCTACAATGACATGTAAGTATTGTAAATCCTTTGACTATGTAATTGAATAATTCCTTGCACGTATGGAAATCATGCAAGAAAAAAGGAATCAACAGCCGAAACAAGGACCGATGTACCCTTAATTAGTATTATCACTAGAAGTGGAGCTGTGACTAGAAGTGATAAAGGAGATGAGAAGAAAGACTCTGAAAGTACTTGGGTTAGAAAAATTGTTGAGAAAGTTCCTATTTTTCATATTCATAAGAAAAAAGAAATATTTATGGAAAAAAATTGAAGTTTCATGAATGTTGGAGCTTCAACCTCTAAGGTACAGCCAAAGGTCGATCAGAAAACAATTGTGACATATCATTAGATTCGACACAAAATCAAGTTTCAACACAGAATCGAGCTTTGACACATAATCAAGCTTCGACATAGGATCAAGCTCTGACACAGGACCAGGAGTCAGCAAATCAAGCACGTATTTTAAAAAATTTTCTACAAACTTGTATGAAATTATTAATAGATCAAAAGGATGTAGAAGGGCTTCAGTAGTTGATATATTCTTGTGCATCAAAAGACACACCACAAGGTGAGATACACGCAGTGAACAAGTTTCATCGACAAAAGAGAACTGGAAGAGAAATAAGGTTTAGTGCGCAGATAGGAGAATATGAGATGGATCAAGTTATCTTAGATCTTGGATCTTATGATAATTTTTTGGCAAAGAAGACATGGGAATTGACATGTTAGCTGAAGCTACAGTGGTCACTTATATAGTTAAGGATGGAAAATCAGAAAAATATCTTCCCCTTAGGAACACTACTAGGTGTAACAGTGAATATTGAACGAGTTCACACTATTGTTGGCTTTGAAGTAATAGAGATCATTGATGATAGTAACTCTTATCCTGCATTTCTTGGACTTAATTGGGCATTTGATAATATATCCATAATTAAGCTGAAGAAGAGACAAATGATATTTGAAGGAAGCAATATGAGAGTAATTGTTCCCTTGGATCCATCGGAAGGAGTACAATATATAGAACCAGTGAAAGAAGAGTATTGCACAGCTGATATAGATAATGTCTATCATATGACAACATATGAGAAAGATTTTGTTAAGTGTACTGCAGAAGGAAATTTGATTTGGGAGCATGATATTTCTTTTACCTTAGACTTAGAAGAAGAGTTGGAAAACTAGAAGAACAGGTTGCATGAAGTATCCACAAGGCATTGTGCAAGAATCATGAAATTAGTTCATTGTATGATATTTGAGGTATGTAACCTACCTTCTTATGATGGCTTGGGTGATATAAATACTTTTCTTAATGATTATGAAGAATAGGTTCTAGAGAATCAAAGGTTGTTAGCCTTGGATGTTGCCTTGAAAGCTACCCCTGCTAGATGGTGGGGTGCACACAAGAAGAATATAAAAGGCTGGCAAGAATGTCGAAGATTTATGTGGATAAGGTTTGGACAGATAGATACAAAATAGAGATAAAATATAATGGTGAAACTTATCCTAGGAAGCATATCCAGCTATGCACTATAACATGGAAGGAGATTCCATAGTAAGAATGGGTACATGGATTCATTTATACATTGGAGACAATCCCTAAGAACTAGTACTTAGAAACAGAGCTTCGACATGGTACAATAAACTGGGTAGACATGGTTGATGGTTTCATATTAACATTTAGCTTTGAGGATGATTTCCTATACATAGCTTTAGCCCTTGAGACAGTGAAGAAGAGGATCTTTGAGAATTCAACCACACTAACATGGAAAAAACTGGATTGGGTTGCGCAGATATAAAATGCACTAGAATGCTATAACCTTACCACAGAAGAAGAAGAAGATCCTCACAACATTGACAAAGCAGAATAAGAAGGATACTGTGAAGTAAATGGACCTAAGTTAGAGATACCAGATATAACAAATCCACTGAAGACAAGGAAGGTGAACATAGGATCATAGAAGTAACCTAAGTTTGCAACTATAGGAGATTATTGGGGTGAAGAGATAGTCAGTGAAGTTAAAGAGTTACTTCATCAATACCAAGAAATATTTCCCACCAAGTTTTTAGTGATGAAGGGTATAATATGAGGTCTAGGAGTCATGAAGATTCCCCTTAAGCATGATGTGAAGCTAGTCAAGAAAAGACCTTATACGTTGAACCCAAAGTATAAGAAGAAAGTAAATATAGAGCTTGATAAGATTATAGCAGCAGGAATTATTGAACCTGTAGAAGAACCAGAATGGGTAATTCCTATGGTGGTGAAAGAAAAGAAGACTCAAGGAGAAATAAGGATTTGTGTTGATTTGAGAAAGTTGAATGATTGATGTTTAGATGATCCCTTCCCTACTCCTTTCATAGATGAAGTGTTAGACAATGTAGGAGGTCAAGAGGCTTATTCATTATAGATGGATTCTCAAGTTATCATCATATTAGAATTTCACCTGAAGATCAGGATAAGACCACATTTTCTACAGAATGAGGCTCATATCAATACACAGTGATGCCTTTTGGACTGAAAAATGCCCCTACTATATTTTCTAGGGTGATGGTCACAACTTTTAAGGAATACATCGACAAGTTTTTGGAGGTATATTTTAATATGATTGGACAATATTTAGGTTCCTAAGAATACGTATTAGAAGTTTAAGAATTATGATTGACACATGTAGACAATATTAGATCTCTTTGAACCTAAAGAAGTGCACATTTTATATACCTTTTGACATATTGTTGGGACATCTTGTTTGAAGAAAGGATTAATGGTGGACCCTGCTAATATTGCTATCATTGTGAACTTGCCTCTACCTAAGACAGTAAGACAAATTCACACTACACTGGGACATATTGGATATTATAGGAAGTTCATCAAGGGGTATGTTCATATTACTACGCCTATGGAGAAATTGTTGAAGCAGGATCGTAACTTTTTAGTGTAATGAAGAATGTCCGAAGAGCCTCAACATATTGAAGGAAAAAGAATATACTAGTTGATCCTATACTAGTGTTCCCTGGTTAGGAAAAAGAATTTCATGTCCATGTGGATGATGTTGTAGTGTTTTCTTCTCAAAGATGTATGAAAAGAACCCACTTACGATTGTGGATGGCAAACAATCTCAACAATATAAATGGCTGCTAAACATTGTAGATCTACAACAACTGATAGAAACAAAACCTGCCAAAATTTTGATCTATGCCAAAATCATAGTTAAATACCAAAAAGAAATAGTAATAACTCCAATCGTCCAATGGAAACTAGATATACAAAGAATAGTTTGTATTATAACACCTATGAAGGGAACAAATAAATGTTATCAGTCCCCTTCTATGGGATGGGTTCTTGGATATCCTCAAACGTCTTCATCTTGTGTAGAGTCTCTCTCTCTTCTATAATGTGTAAACGCAACAAAAATATTGTGTGCGACAATGAAAATAATCAAAAGTAAATAATGAATGGAAAACCATTTTATTTATAACAAAATATTGAGTTATCCTCGAATAATGAGCAATAATAAAATATTATTGATCTCGAAGTAGCTTGATCCGGATTATCCACAGTATCATGTTCATTATTGATACTGTGGATAATCTAGATCATGCTACTCCAAGAAACAAACAAAGAAGCTTAAAATCTAACATTATTGATCTCATTCTTGGAATAGCCACTTGGAATATTTTATTATATCTGGTTAGGAGGAAAAAAGTATTTAAACTTTTATCTAGAAATAATAAATAAATAAATGATTTATTTATCATCTCAAGAAATTAGTTAAGGAATAATAAATAAATAAGGATTTATTTAATTATGCCTAAGGGATTTAGTCAAATTTAACAAAGAATAATAATTAATTAGTGATTAATTAATTATTATTAGAGAAAAATAAGATAATTAATGATTTATATGTTTATTTTTCATGATTGGGTCAAATATGCAAGGAATAATAATTCAACAATGGTTTAATTAATTATTCCTTGAGGAAAATCAAATAAATAGTGATTTATTTAATTATTCTTCATAGGTTTAACTATAAAATACTTAACACGAGTGGTTTATTAAGTAATTTCTCACAGTGAAAACAATTTTACTAGGGTAAAATTGGCTTTAGATGGTGTACCTCGATCCATCTAAGAAATTAGGCTAGATGATTATTTTTTTGGTGATAATAGATTTCCCCCCAACGTACAATTTTTAGGAGAAAAATGTATGACCAAAGTAAGTTGTAAAGACAATCACTAGACAACACAGGGGAGTCAAAGAGAGAGAAAGAGAGAGAGACAGAGAGAGACCAACAAAGCTTAAGTGAAATAAGATATGGATAGAGGGGGTGAGACTAATGCAAGTCCCATTTTATGTTGTGGTATCGTACCTCAATGAGGTAGAGGAGGCATACCCATACCCACCGAGATACCTTAGTACAAAAATAATGGTGTGCCCAGAAACATAAAACTAAGCAATGAAGTACATGCTAAATGGTACATGATATGTTGGCATAACAGAGCCAAAAAATAATACAATGTGTCCCATATACATAATGCACCTGGAAAAACATGATCCAGGACTAAATACAATGATATCTTAGTACATGAGAGGCAAAGGCCCTTCCCTCAAGAAATGGGTGGAAGGGAGGGTAAAACAACCGAAGAAGCCCTATTGAATAGGGAAGGGCTCTGCAAAACTGAATGGATCATCTGAAGGAGATGTGCATGCTATGAACACTACAATCGGTAGGAATTAAACCCATCAACTCGGTGGAACTGCATCTGAGGCTGTAGCATAATAGGAATGCATCCAGGCATGTGGTGGGCTACTTGAAGGGGCACCCCATCATTAGGTCTGAAACATCTCACACACACCTGGGAATCTATGGTACAATCTGTTGCATCACTGGACCATCAAGTGTATGAATCACGAACATGAAACGACCGAGTCAAAGGGAAATAATGAGTCCCTCTACTCAATCTATGACCCCGAACACGAATGGGAGCTGGAACCAAGATACACCGCCCTTTAGGTCATTCTTCTAGAATGAATGAATTGATGTCGATAGAATAGGACCTATGATAGGTGAGGCAATGAGGATCCTTAGCTAAGGCATGAGGGAAAATAGTAATGTGACTAATCGACTAACACTAGGGATAATGGGGAAAAGTGAGACTGAGGGACAAATATACGACTTCCCTTGTTAAAGCATAAAGTGCATTGTTGACTTGGCAGTGACTGACTCAACTCCAGAGGGGATGCGGGACAGTATGACTCGAGGCCAAAATGAGCAACACAAGATGAAAGGTATGGAACGATGGATGGAATGTTGCGTCATGATATAATGGGACATGAAATAGACTCCATGAATCCAAGGGTGACTCATCGCAGATTCTCTTAACAAGGGTGACTCGATGACACTGCCACATAGACTAGGTCCGGTGGGTACCATCAAAACATGAGTAACTGATGGTTACTCATGATGAAAATCGAAACATGGTACAAAAAGTATTCAGAGGAGGAGGACCTCAAGGTACATGTGTCACTTTGTGATGAAATTCGATTTCGAGAGGCGATGAAGTGGCCCTTCTTGAAAAATGACTTCCTGGTGAAGTGTCAAATCATCAAAATGGAGGAAGACCCATTATAAATCTTGAAGAGAGCTTTCCAGTGGTGCTAGTGGTTCGTCAAACTGAGCTATGGTTTGGTTGTAATGCACAATAGAAAAGTTGTGGATTTTTCTATGAAAGGACGTTTTCCCTCCAATTTGGATTCAATTGCTAAGTGAGATTTGGTGAATTTGGAGAGGAAAATGCCCTAAATCTTATGGATATCGTAGCATACAAACTAGCCATTGGAATCAAAATCTGAGACTTTCAGGTAGGTGGCCTTACTCATCTCTTTAATTTCAATGGTTTATTTTCCTGATTTTTGGTACCTAGCAGCCACCTAGGAGACCCTTGCTCCTCTTCATTGTTTCATCGCACTTTTTGGGCCCAAAAGTGCGATCTAGCTCATAGGAAATAGATGAAAACCTGTGAGCTCACTTCTTTTGGGCAGAAAACTGTGATTTGGGGTTGAAAAGAGGGGTGGTCTGCTAGCCTAGTGGGGGTTGTAGGTTGATTACTATAGACCAGTGTTTTCTTCTCTGAACTGAAAAGACATGTGGTGTTTCGTAGGCATAGCAGAGCTAAAAATAAACTGGCATGAATGAGACTTGGATACTATTCGATCCGATATCCAGGGGGATCAAGGAGTTCAAGGGGCATTGGCTCGTTATGGGGTTCTCAAGTTGGAAGAGAACCCACTGATGAGGGTAGGTGAGCCCTTGCTATTGAGAATTGTGAGTTATTGGGATCCAGACTAGGAGGTCTTTTTCATGCAGGGACACAAGATTGATCTCACATTATAGGATATTTACTTCTCTATCAGACTGCCTACCCTCAGAGTGGTGGGGGATATTCATCTGGAATTACCTCATGGGAGGAACATTACTGAGTTTGTGGAGCACCATTGTCCATGGGATGTGTGTGTCAAGGGCATGACTATCCCGCTTGGTGATCTAGAGAGGCTAGAGACATGGATTGTTGCCGCAGTTGTGCTACGAGTCCTCGCAGCCAAGCATTCCACCACATCACTAGTGGGTAGATAATGTTCATTGAGAGTTTTTTGTTTGGGACCTACTATGGGTGGCCCCAGATGATGCTGTAGTCGGTGAAATGACAGTTAATTATTTGCAGGAGGCAAGTGAACCGTGACTGCATTTTTGGTACAGTACTGTGAGCATTCCTCTTTGAGAAGATACCCACTATCTGTCCTCATGTACAAATCTGAGATGGGGGCCCATAGGAGCCTAAGATGCTTCACTGGGGGAAGCTACTGCATAGAGGAGGAGGGGGAGTCAAAAGAGTGTTCTAACTCAAGTTTTTCACACATTGGGATCAAATGCCCCTCTATATTGAGGATTACCCTTATAGCGGGATGAACTATTAGGGAGATCCTAACTTGCCACTTCTGGTCAGATGAGCATGGGGACCAGATGGTAAGTGTTAAGTTGCTAATTTTATGGTGCATTTTGTATTTCAATCACATGCATATGGTATTGAGTGTAAAATATATGGTATACAGAAATAGCACCAGTAAAGCCGACAGGATATGCAGGCCGAGTTGTAGGACCTAGTGCTGCAGATACATCATTGTCACATCAGGGTTGAGAGGATAATGCATTGCTCGCTGATCTTCACGATAAGTTTGATGTACTCTTGATCAAAGTTTCAGAGCTTGGATGGCATGAATTAAAGGATCGGTAGATAGATGAGTGTACTAGTATTCCCTCAAAGTGGTGAGGTATCATGTGACGCGTGGCGATGGCTGGTCAGATAGTATGTGATCTATGTGTAGGTGGATCAGAGACTTTGGCACGGGATCCATCGGACAATGACTATATGTGGGGACATGTGCGTCCCTTTGATTTTGATTTTTGTAACATGCTATGGGCATGTCATATGTATTTAGAGCTATTGGCTCCAAAGACTTATATGATACATAATATGATTATGCATTTTATATGATGATGATGGTTTGCCATTTGTTTTGTTTATGGTTTTCTTGCGCGGCATACATGTAATAAATGCCAATATAGAATGTTATTTGCAATGGTATCTACAAAGCTATTTTGGGCTCTAGGAACATGACTGAAAGTAATGGTTGCAAATTCACGTACCAACAACTTAACTTGTAGATATTTTCTAAATAGGACTTGGTTGTGCACATGGTACACACCATTAAATTGCATGATAAGTAGCAAGGAATCTAAATGAACATGAAGATGAAGGATGCAATGAGCGAGGGAATTGACTAACAAACCTATCACTGCATCATATTCGACCTAGTTATTGGTGGCAGATCTAATGGACACGTCGTTTGAAAGGACTAATTTATGCAAGGGGGTTAAAATGGCCCAGGCTGTCGAGGCTAGATTCTGGGAGAAGCGGTGCACACCGTCGGCATGACCGATATATGGTGTGGGTGATGGATCCATATGAAAGGTATAAAAGACAACAGATGAGATAATGTAATCTACCTAACTTTATGGTAGAAATAAAGACATGCAAATCAAAGGGATATGCTATGAGTAAAATTTCATGAGGTAGAGTACACTCGGAGAATTAGGAAGGAAATGGCCTTCAGAATCCGCTGGAGATATGCCCCCTTGCCTAAGTGCAATGGTAATTAGGGGTAGACATAGCTTCCATAATGTCCTCATCAGAATGGAAGATGGGCAAACAGGTGGAAAACTAACTAGATGATGCAGTCGCATTACTTGGTGCATCATCCCGAGAAATAATGTTCACATATGCATCATCTGGAATGGTAGACTACGAGCTGGTAGATGGAGGATCTACAGATGTTGAGACCTGGGATTCTATCGAAAGAGATTCGATAGAAGCGCGCATAGAAAACTCAAAAAAAAATTCCTGCAAGTAACTCAAGGATGACGACAAGTAAATTATATGGCTTGTGTTGTTTTTCATCTTGGCATCGGGGGGGTCACAATGGTGGGACCAGAGTCCCCCTGTTCTAGTTGACTAGTGGTACTAGAATCCACGGGTAGAAGAGTAGATGATCCACTATGAGTGGCCTCATATTCGTGAAGCACCTCAAGGAAATCGCGAAATTCATCAAGACGAGTGAAACAATGGGAATAATGACCATGATGATCACACAATGCACAAGGGTGATTTGTGCACAACATTCTAAGTTTCTTGGGTGGACCCAGCAAGTTAACATGGACTTCAGAGATATTTGACTCAGGGAACATTTCATGAATGAAAGGTTTGAGTTAAGGAAGTTAAGTACAATTATTGGTGGCATGCCCAACAACTTTACACAAAGCGAATGAAAGTGACAACTTTGGGGCCTTATGGGCTAGAGTAGCTTAGGGATCATTGTCATGAGGTTATTTCCTCTTACCTTTGCCCCTTGTCTATATGTTTTTGCAATAGGAGTGGGATCTTGTCGAGGTTGTGATGGAAGTGAAGCAGCGGTAGGGGCTGTAGGGACCAGTTGAACTGGGGTTGAAGCGTGATAAGGTCTTAGCTGACCAAGCAGAATGCTTGCAAGGGGATCAATGTACCATACTGGGATCCCCAAAGTCAAGTAAGGAAGGACCAGTGAAGCCATGACAGGGACAAAAAATACTCCCAGAGGGGGAAATAAGAAAGGTATCTGGCTTGTAGGGTAATATCCCATCAGAATAGCTCCTAGATGGTTGAGACTTGGAGGAACAATTCCTGGTGGAGACATAGGAGAGGCACCCACAAACGGAGGAGGTCCTAGGGGGGTGGATCTAGAGGGCTTAGCTAGGATGGAAACAGTAGGGTGTTAAGGAGCTAGTTGTTGATTGGATGTATTAGAATACTTGAGAGTAGCCCATGACACTTGTAACATGAAAACGCTCATAGAGTTAGGCTCTGATATGGGAGGGGGAGGACTAGCGAAAGCACCCAATAATGAGAAACCTTTATAGACTCTAGGTGAAACACTAGTGAGGGGAGGTGAATACTATTTATCTAACACCGACGAGATAATGGATTCGGGGGAGGTCACAGATCCTAGCTCGTAGTAAGTCAACTGATCGATGGTAACAATCTTCCCTTCATGGGGGAAGCACATCTTGTGGAACACCACATATGCGACGACTAACATGGCATATGTGTAACTTCGACCTAAAATAATGTTATAATCCAAAGGGGCGTCAATGACCTCAATGTCGACATGAACAATCTTGTCTACAAGGGTCACTGGACAATTGCAAAACATGCCAAGGGGCTAGGAGGAGTGTCCATCCCAAGCACGTAAAGTGATGGTGGGGGGGAACTACTCAACTAACTTAAGTTGTTTCCAAATAGCAACGAACACCAAACAGGTGGATGCACCTTCATCAATAATGCATCGAGAGATTATGGAATTATGGACTTAGACTGGTATCTAGAAAGCAAGGGATGAAGGCAATGGGGGATGTTCTGATGTATCAACTAGGAAGACAATCAAATGATCGTCAAAAGGATCTACTGTAGCTAAGGCAGTTAGTAGAGCTTTCTTTTGAGATTTTCACGACTGGAGGACTTCCAGTGTCAACATGGCAACAGGTGATTGTGCCAAGTTGTCTACGATACTGTATGTATGGGCAACTCGGTTAGAAGCCACATTATGGCGTAATGGTCCCTTTGGGATCTTGGGAATGGCCTAAAATTTAGGTTGAGGGATCTGTAACAAATGATTTGGTGTCATAAGAGGCTCAGTAGATCTTTAGTTTTGGACTTAGAGGTGGACGAAGCTGATTGCTTTTCATATTGATGCGACCAAATTTGCATGTTGATATCAGACAAATTAACCTCATCAGAATTCATCATAAGGATTTGGTAGTCACCAGGACCACAAGGTTAGGGGGGGATGGGCTGCTTGACCTAGCTGAGGTTGAGTAGCAATAAATCCTTGGCGAGGGAAATTATTTGTGAGCACTATTGTTTGCGATGGCACAGAATTTTGAGGTGATTGTTGACCTCTAGAAGCTTCTTAGGCTTCCCACATTTGGTACATCTAGGGCAAGAGAGGACACTCATGTGTATAATGGCCATGAACTGTTATGTAAAAAAAATTAGTTAACTTAGGTTTATTATTTAATTTTAATTTTAATTAGACGAAAGGGCACGATCATAAGATCATGCCCTTTCCCAAAGGGTGCCCATGGCGGTATATAAGCCAGGCAACCCATTGTAAATCATCATCATCTGTAATTTATCTAATTATTAATACATGTTTGCATCTCTATTTCTACATTCATAAGTTTTTCGTCTCATCTGGTATCAGAGCCAGCTTCAGACTGGTGACACCCACAAGTTCTGCTGGCCAGCAGACCCCACAGGCTTTCCATAAAACCACAGTGCGTGTGGGCTGTGCGTATTCTGCCTGGAGTCGTGGGTGATATGTTGGACCATTGGTAGGTGATACGCTGAAACATCGGTGGAAGACTACGGAGGGTACGCTAAACCATCGGTAAAATCTGTGTTTTTTTCATCTGCGGTGGCCTGCGTCGTTTTCCATTACAGTGGGCTCTTTCCATTGCGGGTGGCTCTGCGGTGATATCCACTCGAAGGGTCATGATGGTCAACCATAAAAACGTTATTTACAAACGGTCCAATATATATTTTTATATAAATAACATTATATAAAAAAAAACATATATATTTAATAAATATTTAAAGTGGACATTTACTTTATATATATAACACTACTTTATATTAATATATATATATATATAACTCATAATACTATAACGTGCTATATATATATAGTATAATATATATATATATATATATATATATATATATATATATATATATATATAGATTATAACGTGAACATTATGATATATATATAACTAAACATTATCTTCTTCTCCTCTCTCCTCTCTATAATATATATTAATACATATTAATTTAATTAATTAAATTTAAAAATTTAATTAATTAAAATTATACTATAAATATTACCATTTATAAAGTTAATTTAAATTAATTAAATTTTTTAAATTAATTAAAAGTTATATATATATGTGTGTGTGTGTGTGTGTGTGGTGTGTGCGTGTGTGTGTGTGTGTTAGTTAATTAATTAATCTATTTTAATAATTAAAAGTTATTATATATAAAATTTATTTTTGCTTAAAAAAAAAGAGAGGAAAAACATTTTAGCTGGCAAGTAAATACACGCCCCCGCAAACCCGCTCAATGTCGATGATGAAAATGGCGGATTTCCAGAAACGATTGGTTGAAGCAGAGCATAAGATAAATAACAACCACGATGAGGTCAATAAAAGGCTTGGGGAGCAAGCAGACAAAATAAAAGATCTTCAAGATACGACAAATCGAATGGAGATAAAGATGGAAAATTACCATCTTCAGACAGAAGCAGGGATCAGAGAGGTCTTAACAATGCTGAAAACTTTGTGTAAAAGATCGAATTGTACACCCGAACAACTACTAAAAGAAAATGAAGAGAATCAAGAACACATCTCATCAGATTCAACTAAGTCCACAGACTCTCATGACAAAGTTGAATCCCCAAAAAAATCATCGACACCCCACCAAGAAGCGAGTAACACAACCTTTACAAACAAGCAACTCTGGGATAACTTTACCAGTCAACACCCTTTTTTCGCTCAACGAGTAGCAACATACCAGCGAAGGGCAAAAGTCGAGATGCCTAAATTCGATGGAAACGAAAAAAATAATGTTGCATGGATAAATAAAGCAGAAGAATAATTTGAGATATATGACATCAATGACGATGACGAAAAGCTCAAGCATGCATATATGAAAATGGAAGGAGAAGCATACAACTGGTATATGTGGTGGAAAAAAACAATACACGTCATTAGCTGGAGAAAATTTAAAGATGCATTCTTCAAAAGATTCCAAGGTGTAAAGGAAGAAGATTTTTTTTCAAAACTCATCAAATTACGACAAAAAGGAAGTGTGGATGAATACACTCAAGAATGGGAGACCTTAGTAACACGAGTACCTGGGTTATCAGAATCTCATTTGATTCAATCATACGTTTCAAGACTTAAATCTCATTTACAAGAAGAACTTGAGATGCATGACATTACATCTATAGAAGTAGCAAGACGAAAAGCAAAAAAAACGGAAAAGAAATCCGAAGCAATATTTTGGTCAACAGTGGACAAATCTTATGCAAGACGAAGGATACCCCAATATGTGGACTCAAATAATACAAGATATGTTCCACCACATCGTCGTGAAGATGAAAAATTTAATGTGGAAATGCAAAGGATAAAAGAGGGTAAATGTAAACGTTGTGGTGAGAAATGGGATCCCAAACATAGATGTGCTAAAGGAAAAGAACCAAAGAACCTATATAATTGTGAAGCAACCAATGATTCAAACAGTGAAGATTATGACATAGAAGAAACAGAAGATGCCCTAGAATTCTCACCAGAATTAGATGACGGAAGTACTTCGCAAGTGTCATTATCAGCCATGACAGGTATATCACAACCTCAGACCTTGAAGTTAAAAGGACACATAAAGAAGAACAACGTAGTGGTTCTCATCGACTCTGGAAGCACACACAATTTTCTAGATGCGACTGTGGCCAAGAAACTCAATATCTTTTCATTTCCCTTACCAAACATGAAAGTGATGATAGATAATGGTAAGAAGATTGGAAAGGTAGGGAAATGCCATAAAGTCAATTTGCAGATTCAAGACTTTAAATTAGAGTCTCCGTTCTTCACAGTACCATTAGGAGGAGTAGATGTAGTCTTAGGCATCCAATGACTATGAACTTTAGGTACTTATGCCGCCAACCATCAATTAAAATTTATAAAATTCAAATGGGGAGGTCAAAAGTACAAACTACATGGATTCCAAGGACCAGAAAATCATGTTGTATCATCATCTCAGATGATGAAGCTGAGTCGAAAAAGAGCACCTACTTATGCAGTACAATGTCATCAATTAGAAATCTTATCTGCAGATATGACCAGAGAAGAATCACCAGAGATACAAGATCTGATTCGGAAGCATGAAAAAGTATTTCAAGACCTACCTATGAAGATGCCGCCTAATAGGGAAATTGAGCATACAATAGAAGTCAATGCAAGATCAAACCGTGTTAACATCAAGCCATACCGATATCCACATCACCAAAAAATGAAACTTGAGAGATTAATCCAAGACCTTTTAAAATATGCGACCTTGATCATCTTAGAATATCTGATCAAGTGGAAGGACTTACCCAAAGAAGACGCTTTCTGGGAGAATGAATCATTCTTCAACAACATCCGTCGTTACTTATGCTTTGAGGACAAAACATTCTTTCGAGAGGAAGGCAATGTTATGTAAAAAAATTAGTTAACTTAGGTTTAGTATTTAATTTTAATTTTAATTAGACAAAAGGGCACGATCATAAGATCATGCCCTTTCCCAAAGGGTGCCATGGTGGCATATAAGCCAGGCAACCCATTGTAAATCATCATCATCTTTAATTTATCTAATTATTAATACATATTTGCATATCTATTTCTGCATTCATAAGTTTTTCGTCTCACACAATCACTGAAGAAGAGAGAAGGCTAGTTGTGTGAAGCAATGGGGGTGTTGGGAAAATATTTTCCTAAGTTATCTCTACTCCTATGAGGCATGAAAGGAAATATTTTTGGTTGGTTTTTTGTTTCTTTTTCCCCACACAAAAAGTACCTACAGAAACTAAAATCATGATGGAACAAAACAAATTACAACTAGCTAAAATGAACTTGCTGAATGGAAATTTGCAGAATTGAAAAGGAAAGCAAGGAAATTCATAACTGAAAGAAAATAAATGACTAGTCTACTTTTGTCGAAATAAACTATTAGTAGAATGTTGCAATAGGAAATAGAAGAAAGCAGTAATCACAGAATACTCTGACGCTTCCCCGCAAATGGTGCCAAAATGTGGTGAGCACCAGTATTGCAACAACAATTCTACAAATCATGGGCTACCACCTTTACTTTTATCAACCTGGTAGTTCATAACAAACTTGGAAGCGTCAGTGTTATATGCACAAGTACTAGTTCTCTGTGCTAGTTGTCACTTGGTTAGCTGGTGCAACATCACTAGGAGCTCCAGCCAACTTCTATAGATTTCAGAAGAAGCTCTATGTGTGATGAAAGTAAAAAAATATTACTCCACAGATGCTATTCTAACTGCATAAAGGAGAAAGACTGGAATGTAAAGCAAAACCTAATAAACCCTAATTAACAAGCTAATTCTACTTTTGCCAAAAACACTATGAAAACCATGAAAGAAATGCCATTACCTACTCAAGGAAGTAAACAACATCTAACCATGCTATTTCGGGAAGTAAATAAGCAAAAAACATATTTTTGGATTTTTATGTGTTTTTATGTGAATTTAACATGCATCTAATTTATCGTGTGTGAGTGTGGTACCGAACAGGTGGCGTTAGAGGACATTTTTGGAGCTTGGGAGGATGTAGGATGGTGTGGATGGGTCCTAGGAGGTCTTAGGTGGCCTTCTTGAGGCTTTTCCCACACTCAGCCTTCAAAAGAAATCCTATAGGAAAAGTTAGAGGAGTACACAGGAAAGCTACAGGAGGAAAAGAGGGAAACTACAGGAGGAGGCCGAGAGCAATTTTCGTTGTTTTGAGGGTGTGAGAGTCGGTGGAAAAGGTGGATTAAGGTTGGAATGAGGTGTTAGGGTTCCTAAGGTCTACCATGAATCACTAGGAGAGAGAAAGATGATTGGTTTTTCTCAAGGAGAGAGGAAAAAGTTCTATGAAAAATGAAGGAAACTAGGGAAGAATTGAGGTGAGGTTTGCGAGACCTTTAGGGCATGGATCATATGGAGGGTGTGATTTTTGGTAAGCTAGCCTACTATTGGAAGAGATCTGCTACATAGAAACCGACAGTCAACCAAGAAAATCAAGCAACCAATGAAATGAGTGCATCCTAGGACAGAGTTTTGCATTAAAATGGCATAAATTATGACGTATAGAAGGAAATGCTGGGAAATGTTGTAAGAAAGGAAAGCATGCAAATGGACTATTGAAAATCAAGAAGTGAACATGATAAAGAAGATCTAAAGAAAATCACAACTGGACTATCAACCTACTAGAAAACTGCAAACAAAGTCCTAGGAATGGGGAAAATCTATGTTTTTGGGGAAGCAAGAGAGTCTTCGCCTCAAATCATGGTCCCAGAGGGAGGAAGAGAAGCCAGGGAACTATTGTGCACTTTTTGAATCTTCTCTAATCATTGCTTAACCTGATACAGAAAGCACAAATGGAAGAAAGCTACTAAATCAACAAAAGCAACCTATTCTTAAATAAATATAACAGAAAACTAATCTACAAACTGAATTAAAGCATAAAAATACAAGTATAGAGAAGCTTGGATGCTTGGATTGGGCCCTAACCCAAGAGCTTCAACTCAGTGCTAGGTCAAAAAGAATTCCATCTTCATTATAAAAAAATAGCAAGGTTACATAAAATTGTCATAAAATAGTAGGCTCGAAATTTGAGCAAATTTTATAGAAGCAAAAAAAAAAGTCGACCCTAGTGAGGCCCTAGGCCTCTCTACTTATATTTCTAAAGCTACAAACAACTTCCTTAAAATTAGGGAGGCTTGGCTCCCAAAACTCGAGATAACTATCAATCATCTTCCACTTGCTCGGCTGCCTTCTAGTGCATGATGCAACTGCTTGTACTCCGAGCTGAATGAAGGAGAATTCGAAGTGAGGAGCAATAAATGAGGGGGATTCTATCCTATAAGTCCCCTCCTCTATCTAATTCGAGTTATTAATGATGTTTGACCATTAGATCCTTGACTTTGACCTCAAAATCCATCAATTATCTGCATTAAATACATGTTAGACCACATGGCATAATAGCTAACTCAGCTCACCCTATACGCATAAATATAATAGGAAAATCATACAATAAGCTAAGAGAATGGTTGATTTGACAAGGTTAGGTGGTAAAATCAACCCATATAATTACCCATTTATTAGGTTCATCACCCAGAAAACCCATTAGTGAAGGAGTACGCTTCCTGGCCACCTACATTATCCAATACCTCACCAGTGAACGGAGTCGGGAAAGGATCATGCATGCAAGTGTTATTCAACTTTTTGAGATCTATGCATATCCTTATTTCATCCTTCTGCTTCTTTTTTTGTACCACTATTGGGCTTAGCCCATTTGGCCATGTGTGTGCATGGATCATCCTTATCGTCATACTTTTATTTCATTCGTACCTTTGGCTTCCCAAAGCGTGTTCTCATCATCCTACTACACTCGCGCCAATCATCAAAACTACCCTTGTGCATACCCCACCATCTCGTGGGCATAGCGTGCAGCGCCTAGTCCAAAGCTCGAAAGCGCTGCTTCTCTAGCACTTCCCTCTCAAATGCATCCACAAATGTATCCACATCACTCAAGCCATCATAAGTGGGTAGATTTCTTACCTCTAATGACACACAATGTAGTGACCGAGTCATAATGTTACAACTCAATGTGGTTACTTCATGTAGATGATTCTGCGAATGCTTTAATTCTTCATCATAGTCTTAGGTGCATGAACTCTTGTGAACCCATGTAATTCGTCCATCCACTATCAGATTCACCCAATCTTAGTTTGACGATGTTATCTTATATATGTAGTCCAAATCATCATCGCTTTTGTAATCATGGACTGGTTCAGTATACCGCAATCCTTAAGTAGGATCTAGGGGTACTATTACGTGAAGCGATTTATTTTAAAATATCATATTTTGATTCTTTAGATTGATTACACCATTCATGTCAATACACCAATCAATGCCAAGGAGGGCAAGGTAGGGGTTGCTATCATCTACAATTTCTATCACTTCAAAGTCATCCAATGCACTCGCGCCTTCAATGTCTATAGTTACTCCTTGCAGTCATCCCATGGGGATGATCTTCTGTTTATTTTCCATGCTTAACTGAATCATAGATCATTGGAGTGTGGGTCTCCCCATCTGTTCCCAAGTCTGCTTTGGTAAAACGTTCGCGTCTGACCCCATGTCCAAAATAACCTGATTCATTTCATATTATCCTATTTGCGTGGTGAGTCTCATCTCATGCCCTATCCTTGCTTTATGCTTACCAATCTTCTATACCATGCGTGGTTCACTCGAAGCATTTCTAGTGCATCTATTTATAAGTTCCTGTAAACCCTTCACAACCTTTCTATCACACAACAACTTCATGTAGGTCTCTAGAAAGGTCATAAGCATAGAAGGGTCCATTTCCTGATCAGGCATATCCCAACTCTCTGAGGTAGAGGCCTCAACAAAGCTCTTCGTTGCTTCAATGAACGTTTCACGCGCGTGATCCAAATAAAATTCAACCTCCTTCTCCAGAGCTTTGCAAACCCATGCGTTGTCTTCGAGTTGTTTCCCCTTATCATCGCATGTTGCAATTCCACTTCGAAGCACTATATTCACATTCAGATCCTCTTCGTGAGGCTCAACCCTCATCATCTACAAGTTCTGAGTTGGTTGTGGTGGTAGCACCTCTTTGTCGTGTATCCTCGCTATCAGCATAGGATAATCCTCTGTCTCATGATGAAATTGAGTACAATATTTGCACGACATATGCGTTGGGTTAGTGCATTCACGGGCATATTGTCCTAGTCCTCCACAATTGTAATAGACCAGCTGTCCCCAACCTTTTCCAAGTCTTCCTTCGCCTTGACCTCGTCTGCACGCCTGAAAACCTATTCACCCCATCCCAATGCTCTCGTCAGGAGGCCAAGTTTTTGCCTGAACTCCATAGGTGGGTGTTCTATCCATCATCAATTCGTAACTTTGGTAGTTGCACTCATCATGCCCTACTGACCTCCAAAAGTTGCAGAACAATTGCTATGGTGTTTGTACAAACTTCTGCAACAAATGAAAATTATCAGTTGTATGTTTCCCTATTACCTAACATATAGCACACCACAACGTAGGCCCCATGCTCAATCCTGCTTGGGCTTCTTGCCTCAAAGGCATCGATCCCCCTCTTGCAATATATTTTGCAAATATTGGGCAGTGGTCTTTGTCATGCCTGTGACCTTTACATTTCACACACCATATCTCTTCGTGTGCCTTTGGTCAAACTGTTCTGTCCTACTTCAAACTTTGTATTTCAAGGCAAATATTTTGCAACCGTGCATGGATCTACTGAACCCCCAGATTCGGATCTTGCATCGATGTTTCATGCAATCTTATGGTAATCTCCAAGGCCTCTGTCTGAGTCATAATCTTCTATTGTGATAGTGAAAGCCTTAGGTGAGGCAAGAGTGAAACCATGAACCACTCGCGGTGTTGTCCATCTGTTAAGTTCATATTAGCTTCATGAATTTTACACTTCAATATCTGATCTGATTCCCATGGTGTCTCACCTGGCTTCATCATGATTTTCTTGAACCGCATAATCGATTGTGCCTCAAATTTATGCCTACTGAACTCTTTATTTAGCACAGTCTGGATCTCTGCCAACCTAGAGTTTGGTTTATCATTAGAATACTTGATATACAAAGTTAGCAAGCAATCCTGCAAAGCACTAACCAATGTTACCTTTTTCATGTGATCGTCTGTGATGCCTTTAGCTTCCCATACAGCTTTTACAATGAACCAGAACTAGTCTAGGTCCTCATTTCCCAGGCCCTTAAGCAAAGGCAGCTTCACTGAATTTTCCATGTTGAACTGCGGTGTGGTGGTGTGGGCGAAGTCGCAGGTGATGGTGGTGAAGTTAGAGGTGGTGTAGGTGGAGGTGGTAGCCGCAGGAATCCTTGTTTTATTAACTGAACTTCACATCACGGAGAAGCCTGTGCTACTCCCTCTTTGTCACCCAACGGAGGTGAAATCAATCAGCTATATTTAGGACCCTTCTTCCTTCATTCCTATATTTCTTTCCACTTCGTGTAGCTCCGAACATCAAGGTAGCTGCATAACCCAGTTTTCGCACAATAAAATCTTAACCGAGGTATTTAAAGACTTTAAGTACTTACCTCACGAACCTTTGAAAAAGTGTCGCTCCACCTTGTTGTATCTCACTAAGGTATCGACCATGAATTTAGTTACAAATGGCCCTACGATGCAATTGAGCCAATGATCAAAAATGTGGGCGATCTTATCCTTAGAGGCTTCTAGTTTCTCTACTAGCTACGAGGTCTAGATAATAGGACCGTCATGCCTCCACCTTCCTTCGCTATCTGCTAGCTTCGCGATCCACTCGTATAACTTGACTGGAAAGGAACATAAAAATATCTCATGGATTTCTATGTACAGTTACCATTGTTGCTTTGTCAGCGATGGTTTTTTGTTCTCTTGCATCACAAATTCATGGATATTCCTATCCAATGAGTCTTTGACCTCTTTCTTAGTTGGATTCCAGTGATACGACATCACACAACTCTTATGCAAATTCTAGTCCCAGCAACAAAACCATTTTTTGGCTTCATGGGGCATGACCCAGGTTCAACATTAGTTAGCCAAATAAATCCCTACACTACTGGCCCTTTCGGCATCAGCCCATAGAGTACGAGATGCAATCTCCCTCGAAGCAATATGGGCAAATGATGAAACCAAGTTTCTGCACCCTGAGATGGTTGTGATGTCAGTTTATACATTCTACCCCTACTTTCGTGTAGGTCACTAAGATTTAGGGCTCTACCAGTCTACCCTTTATTTTGCTCTTCAATACCTCTACAAAGGTGTACGATTGACCTTCACGTAACCCTACCCTGTGATTCAGGTATTTCCACACAATAATGACAATGTATTGTATAGGTTCCCAAGTTATCTTAAGTGTTTTACTTACTTTACTAATCAATCACATTTAGTGCCGTGTAAACTGATATCCTTACTTGCATTCAATTAACCAGCACAATCACATATATTTGTGCATCACATGAACATTCTAAATTAAACCCAAAACAAAATATAATCAGATGCATTAACAAGAACTAAATACACAGTAATTTCATAATACTTCTCTTTATTGATATCTTTAAGTTAATACAAACTATATCTGCCTTGCACACACAACTGCGGGGGTCCATGCCCTCAGCTGTGGACTTCCACGCTAGGCCTCTGTGCACTCAGTTGTACATCCTCTTCCTATGCTAAGACCTAAAAACTTATTCTTCTCTACCAAGACTCCAATGCTTAACTCCTTACTTCATTCTTCGCTACAAAATACTTATAGCTTACTTAGCTCCTTTTTATACAATACCATGGTCTACGAACCAAGGGTGGATCTTTACAATTGACTTTACACTTTAAAAAATAATGGCAGACAACCCTTTATGACTCTTGATACCTTCACTCTAGGACCACAAAATGTGGAGACTTTACAACTTTATTACAAAATTTTCCAAAAACATGGGCTTTTAGCCCCAAAACTATCATTGGGGGAACCTGTTCCCAACAAGAATATCATAAACCACATTAAAAATATCCAAGTTTAAGGATAAATTGTGGGGAAATAAAGAGCTAGAGGGGAAAAGGAAACTACAATCTTATAAGGAGGTGATCAACCATAAACTCAAAATCTAAAATTATCCCTCTATCTTGACTAGTGTTAACAACAAAATGAACATTTCCAACATTAGAACATATTCTCATGATTTTTATAGTGAAACTCAACATTATTCAATTCGAAAAACACTATGGGATGAAAAAGTTTTTCACCTATACAATATTAGGAGAGTTGAATGTGAAAATCACTCTTTTATATTGTCCATATTATACTCATTCGATCTAATTTTCTAAATTTGTACCACACTACCAACCTTCTTGACATTTTGAATCAACAAAACTATGGTGATGTGGGAGCACTTCTCTCACTTCTTTTTTAGCATAGAAATAAAATGTTAAAGAAGTCTATTTAATCTTTTACCTTCTTAATATTGGGTAGACAATATTATCTAACATTAATCATCATCATTATCATGAAGCACACTTATTTATGACTTTTTTTTTCAATTACTTTACATATATTTTAACTTAAAATGTATGTTACAATATTTTGTTTATAGCTAATTAATAATAATTTTAAATATTACTCTAAAGATATATCAATAATGCAATTGATATATAACATATATTTCGTAGTAAAAATCAAATGCAATTATTTAAATGAACACAAAATAAATAGCCCAAAGAGTTAGCTCAATTGGTTGAGGTCTCATTGCTAAAGCACCTTGCCGTTGAGAGGTCATGGGGTCAATTCTCCTCGAGACCTTTAGGGTTAGGCTTTTATTAGTTTTACCAGTGGGATGTGATCCTTTATCTCTATGTCTTGACTAGTGATAAGAAGAAAATGAACATTTCCAAGATTATAATATATTCCCATGAGTTTTATAGTGAAACTCAACATTGGTCTATTCCCAAAACACGATAGGGTGAAAGAGATTATCACTTGTGCAATCCTAGGAGGGTTAAAGTTGAAAATCACTTTTTATATTTTCAATCTAATTTTCCAAATATGTATCACACTACCAAACTTCTTGACCTTTTGTTATGAACCAACTCACAAAAATATAGAAAAGATAGATCAACGACTTCAAAATCATCCTCTTCAAGGGGGAAACCTCCTTTACATTACACAAATGAACAATTATTGGATGATACAAATGAATAAACCTCCTCTATATATATATATAGGTGTCTAAGGGGTCATAATATAATCAAGGCCGACATAACAATAATAATATAAGGGAACAAAAATAACAATAATGGGCTTCTATGGGGCACACTAATAACAATATGGGGACAAAAGGGGCACAATAATAAAAACAAGGGCTACAATGACAACAGTATTGGGGGACTAGTATTATAGGGAGCTAACATTCCCCTCTCCTTCAAAAAAGTGTTTTCCTCAACGCTTGATTAGTTATAGATGTTTCTGTATAAAATTCTCATCCTCCATGTAGAATCTTCCGTGACTAAGTTCTTCCACTTGATGAGATACTCCAAAATTGATCGATTTCATAGTTTTTGAGTTCTTGTTTCTGCGATTGCTTCAGGTTTCGATATGATTTTTCCTTCCATATCAAGTTTTGGCAATATTTTTTGAACTGGGAGCTTGTCAACTATAACCTTATTTAAACATGAAACATGGAAAACTAGGTGCACTCAGGGAGTTGCAAGAAGCTCCAATTTGTATGCCATAGTACCAATCTTTTGCAACACCTTGTATGGACCATAATAATTTGGTGATAATTTATTATCCTTCTTAGCTTCCTTGAGGGACATTTTTTTATATCATTGTATCCTTAGGAATCCCCAGTCACCTCATCAAAACTTCTTTCACTGCGATCTTGATACATCTATTGTTTCATTCTATTATGCGCCAAAGTGAGGTTATCTTTTAAGAGTTCGAGAACTTGTTGTTGATGCTCGATGTGATATTCCGTTGCTTGAACTTTATAATTTTCTCTTAAATATGATGTGACGGATGGTGGATGATATCAATAAAGTGCCATAAATGGGGTCATTTTTGTTGCAGTATGGAAGGAAGTGTTATACCACCATTTATCTAGAGGAAACCATTTGACCGATTGTGTTTGTTTATCAAAGACAAAGCAACGAAGATATCCTTCCAAAAATTTGTTTACTATCTCTGTTTTCCCATTAGATTGAGGATGATAAGATGAGCTATGAGCTAACTAAGTACCGAGACAAGAAAATAATTCTGTCCAAAAAATTCTAGTGAAAATGGTATCTCTGTCGCTTACAATAATCTTTGGTTTTCCATGTAGCTTTTGAATTTTTTCCATAAATGTAGTAGAAATTGTACTGGATTTAAATGAATGAGATAATTCAAAAGAGTGTGCATACTGGGTAAGTATGTCAACTACCACCTGATGACACTCTTTCCTTTGGACTTGGGTAAACCTATGATAAAAATCCATTGAAAACTCCTCCCAACGTTGGCATGGAATGGATAAAGGTTGTAATAGACCTGGGGTCTTTATTTTTTCAACATTATTTTGTTGGAAAGCCAAACATTCAGCCACAAACTTTTGAATATTTGATTTAAGGCCATCCCAAAAACATTCCTTCTTAACCTTGTGGTAAGTTTTTAAAAATCCTGAGTGCCCTCCTAAGGTAGAAGTGTGCAATTCCATAAGAATGTTTTGTTTGAGTTGGGAATTCTTACATAAGTATAAGCAATCTTTCTACCCTAACAAATCATTTTTCCAACTAAATGTATCAGATGTACTAGGATCTTGTTGTAACTTTTGAATGAGTTCCCACACTTATTCGTTATTATTCCATCCATACCTTGCTTCATTTATCCAATATAGTTGGATAATAGAAATGAAACAAAGCAATGATTCCACATCGTCATCCTTTCTTGAGAGTGCATCTGCCACAACATTTTTCTTCCCTTTTTTGTAGATGATTTCAAAGTCATAACCCAACATCTTTGTGACCCATTTTTGCTACTTTTCTGAAGATAATCTTTGTTCTAAATATTATTTAATACTATCATGGTACATTTTACCTTGAAGTGTCTTCCCATTAGATAGGATTGCCATTTCTTAAGTGCATGTAGTATTTCCAACATTTCCTTCTCATAAATAGCTTTGTGTAAATACTTTCCTTTGATTGGATGACTTTTGAAAGCAACGGGCCTTTCTTCTTGCATTAAAATCACACCAATTCCATTTTCTGAGGCATCACATTCCACAATAATTTTTTTTGTGAAGTTTGCATAGCTAAGAACGATGCTTGGCACATTGCCTCTTTAAGATGTTCAAAGGCCTTTGTTGCTTCTAAAGTCCATGAAAATGCATCTTTTTCAATAACGTTGTTAGAGGTGTTGCTATTCTCCCATAATTCTTAACAAACATGCGATAATACCCGGTAAACCCAAGAAATCTACGCAGATGGATTATGGATGTCGGGATTTTCCATTCCTTAATGGATTTAATTTTTCTAGGGTCTACCTTAACACCTTCATGAGATACAATATAACCCAGATATTCCACCTCTTGTACTCCAAAGAAACATTTGGAGCTTTTTTTTATATAATCATTTCTCCTCCAATAGTTTGAGCACCCTCTCAACCTGTTGAACATGATCCTTCCAAGACTTGTTGTAGATTAGTATATCATCAAAAAATAATAACACAAATTTTCTAAGGAAGAGTTTGAAAATGGAATTCATCAAACCTTGAAATGTATAAGGTGCATTAGTAAGGCCAAAAGGTATTAACAAAAATTCATAATGATGTCCATGAGATATAAATGTTATTTTTAGAATGTCTTCAGTCTTCATTCTGATTTGATGATATACTAAACGAAGATCCAACTTGGTGAAGTAAATTGATCCATGCAAATCATCCAATAATTCATCAGTAATAGGAATGGGAAATTTATCTTTAATAGTGAGCTTGTTGAGCTCCCTATAATCTGAACACATGCACCATGATCCATCCTTCTTGTGCACCAATAATACTGGAGTAGAGAAAGAACTTTGACTGAGTTGAATTATACCAGTCTCTAGCATTTCTACAACCATACTCTCAATTTCACTCTTTTTGGAATAGGGATATATGTAAGACCAGATGTTTCAAGGAAAACTTCCTTGAATCAAATGAATATCATGATCATGATCAAGAATAAGTGGGATACTTTTGGCAGTCTCAAATACCTTGGAATGATTTTCGAAGACTGTTTGGATATCTAGAGAAATATATGATTTCGATGTAGGAATCTCTAGCGAACATAATTGTGCAATTACAACTTGTTTTTATTTATTTAGAAGATTTTTCATTCCATTAGATATGATTATCTTTCTTAGTTCCTCTGCAATACCCCTTAATTCAAATTCCTTTCCTTCTGAGCAAAATTTCATGAAAAGTTCTTGAAAACTAAAAGCTATTGTACCCAAGGATTGTATCCATTAGACTCCTAGTACAACATCAACACCACCCATTGGAATGGAAATCATTTGGATATTAAATACATATTATCCCATGGATAGATTCATATTATGGCACTTTCCAGAGAAATTTATGGTTCCTCCAATTGCAACCATCACTTGACACTCTAATGTTGGATATAGAAAGAAATTGAATTCCTTAGATATCTTAATAGTTTGAGGAGTGGTAATTCCAGCCAATGCATTACAAGATATGGTCAGATTCATTTATTCTTTCTCTAGGGTTTGTTCCTAGTGTATATCCTCTTATTTTTACGTTTCTTGTTCCTTTTCTTCCTTCTCTTCGCAATCTATGTAAAATAATTTCTTCTCAACACACTTATGACCATTAGTGTATTTTCTATCACAATTGTAACAAATCCCTTTTTCTCTTTTTTCTTCCAATTCTTGTGGTGTCAACCTTATAGGTTGTGGAAGGCTAGGAGCAACAACACTTCCATCTTTATAGTTGTGAGTTGTAGGCTTCCTTGTTTCCATAATTTTTCTTTCCGTTTTTCTTGCCAACCTGAATGCCTTCTCCAATGAATCAGGTTCCCAAAGGCAAACCTCATGTTGGATGTTATCCCTTAAAGTCCCTATGAACACATCAATCCTATGCTCCTCTAGATTATATTTTACCCTTATATTCAATTTTTGGAAGTTCTCAATGTGCTCCATCATTGAACCCTTTTGTTTGAGATTTATCAATTGGCTAAAAAAGGTGTTTCTTTTTGTATCTTCATAATGTGTTATCATTTCTTCCGTAAAAGTTTCCCACGTGACAATTTGTTTACAAGAGTAAAGCCATCAATACCATACAAATTGATTTGGTTCCAAATATAAAGTTTCAATGAATACCTTTTGTGTGTTTTGCACATTATCGAGATCAAAATATTGCTCCATCTATAGTATCCATGTTACGAGATCCTTGCCATCAAATTTCCTCATATCAATATTTAGAACATGGTGGGTCTTGAATCCAAAGTTAGAGTCTATGCAATCATCATTAACATTTCTTTTGCTCTCATGAGTTTCCTTTACTACCCTTTCACCATTAGTAAACATTTATTGTATCAACTTTGTCGAATTTGCCTTTAAATATTCCATTTTGTCTTCCATCTTAGCTTCCACACTATTCATCTTAGCTTACACACGTTTCTTTAAACCATCCATCTTATATTCCATGCCATCCATCTTATCTTCCATGTCTTTCTTTAAACCATACATCTTAGCTTCTGTTACATTTTGTGAGACTGAGATTTGTTGCACTTCATCTTATAATTTTGGTATATCATGTTACATTTCTTCCTCTTCTTCGTGAGTCATGCTAGAGATTTCAAGTTTCTTACAAGGTGTTTCTATTTTATTTCTTTGGGGCAACAACTAATGATAAATATGCTTTAATATGCCCTTTGAATTCCTCCAAACTAATTTTTCAAGCCAAACTCATGCAAAATTAAAAAAAAAAACTACACACCTTTTTTCACTTTGTAGGATCTCGATTTTTAATTTGATGTATCTCTGAAATTTCAGATCTCAAGTTTGAAATTGCCAAATGTGGTAGCTCTTTGAGTCGTCTTTCCAATGCCACCATTTTGATAAAAAATGGATTCTCTAAGAAGGATTGATGCCCAAACTCCCAAGATGATCTGATTATACACTCTTTAGTAGAGCAAAATTGTACAAAGTTCCACGTGTCATGGTTTCAACCTTCGGAACTTAAAACAATGAAAAAAAACTATGGTCCATCCTATTTCTGTAAATTCTTACAAAACTTTAATCTGATACTCAGAGAGAAAGTTATGACGATTTTCCCAAGGTCACCTATTTGGGATGTAATTCGAGAGCTAATAAACACCCTAACTTCCTTAGATCATATTTGTGAAAGTATAGCTATACAACATCTGAAATTCATACCCGTAGATTGACATGATTTAAGATCTAATGGGTGTTTGTTTTATAGCGGCAATTCCATGACTACCTATTTGGAGAAGTGAAACCCTAGAATCCAAAGCTCTAATACCAAATGTTATGAGTCAGCTCACAAAAATATAGATCAACGACTTCAAAATCAGCCTCTCCCAGGGGGAAACCTCCTTTACATTAAACAAATGAATAGTTCTTAGATGATGCAAATGACTAAACCTCCTTTCTATATATAAGAGTCTAAGGGGTCACAATATAAGCGAAGCTGACATAACAATAATAATATATGGGCACAATAATAACAATAGTGAGATTCTATGGGGCACACTAATAACAATATGGGGACAATAGGGGAACAATAATAACAATAAGGACTACAATTACAATAGTAATGGGGGAATCACTAGTATTATATGGACCTAACACCTTTTAATTCAACAAAACTACAATGATGTGTGAGCCCTTTGTTGACTTATTTTAGAGCATAGAAATAAATTGTTAAAGAATTCTTTTTAATCATATATATTCTTAAGATCTAATAGACCATATAGGTTTTAGTGAACATTAATCATCATCATCATCATCATAAAGCATACTTATTTATGGTTTTTTTTGAATTACTTTACATATATCTTAACTTAAAATGTCTCTTGCAATATTTTGTTTGTAGCTAATTTCTAGTATTTTAAATCTTACTCTATAATTATATCAATAATGCAACTGATATATAATATATATTTCAAACTAAAAATAAAATACAATTATTTATATAAACAAAAAATAAATAGCCCTGAGGGTTAGCTCAATTGGTCAAGGTCCCATTACTAAAGCACATCACCATTGGGAGGTCACAGGGTCAATTCTCCTTGATGCCCTTACGATTAGACTTTGATTAGTTTGTCCAGTAGGATGTGATCCCTTATTTCTCTATCTATACTATCGTTAGTAAAGAAAATGAACATTTCCAAGATTAGAATATATTATCATGATTTTTATAGTGAAACTTAACATTGGTCAATTCCCAAAGCACCATGAGATGAAAGAGTTTGTCACCTATGCAATCTTAGGAGAGCTGAGATGAAAATCACTCTTTGAGATTTTCCATCTTATACTCATATTCGATCTAATTTTCCAAATATGTACCACATTACCAACCTTTTTTACCTTTTAACTCAACAACATTGATACTCATTCGATTTAATTTTCCAAATATGTATCACACTACTAACCTTCTTAAACTTTTAACCCAACAAAAATGTGGTGATGTGGCAACCCTTCTCTCACCTCTTTTTGAGCATATAAATAAAATGTTAAAGAATTATTTTTAATGTTTTAGCTTATTAAAATCTGGTAGACCATAAAGGTGTTAGTGAGCAGTCATCATCATCATCATAAAACACACTCATTTATGATTTTTTTTTTCCAATTACTTTACACATATTTGAACTTAAATTGTATCTTACTATATTTTATTTATAGCGAATTAATAATAATTTTAAATCACACTCTAAAAGTATATCAGTAATTCATTTGATATCTAACATGTATTTCATACTAAAAATAAAATACAATTATTTATATAAACACAAAATAAATGGCCAAGAGGGTTAGCTAAATTAGTTGAGGTCCATTGCTAAATCACCTTGTTATTGGGAGGTCACGGGGCCAATTCTCCTCGATGCCCTCAGGGTTAGGCTATTATTAGTTTTTCCAGTGGGATGTGATCCCTTATCTCTCTATCTTAACTAGTGTTAAGAAGCAAATGAACATTTCCAAGATTAGAACATTCTCATGAGTTTTGTAGTGAAACTCAATATTGGTCAATTCCCAAAACACCATGGCATGAAAGAGTTTGTCACCTATGCAATCCTAGGATAATTGAAGATGAAAATTGGTCTTTTAGATTGTACTTCTTATACTCATATTCGATCTAATTTTCAAAATATGTATCACACTACCAACCTTCTTGCCCTTTTAACTCAACAAAATTATGGTGATGTGGGAGCCTTTCTCTCACTTCTTTTTGAGAATAGAAATAAAATGTTAAAGAAGTCCATTTAATCTTTTATCTTCCGAAGATCGAGTAGACCATATAGGTGTTAGTGAAAATTAATCATCATCATCATAAAGAACACTTATGTATGATTATTTTTTTCAATTACTTTACATATATTTTTAACTTAAATGTATCTTACAATATTTTGTTTGTAGCTAATTAATAATAATTTTAAATCTTACTCTAAAAGTATATCAATATTGAAATTGTTATCTAACATATATTTCATACCAAAAATAAAATACAATTATTTATATAAGCATAAAATAAATAGCTCCGAGGGTTAGCTCAATTGGTGGAGGTCTGTTTGCTAAAGCACATCACCATTGGGAGGTCACAAGGTCAATTCAGCTCGATTGTCTTAATTTTAGCCTTTCATTAGTTTGGCCAGAATGATGAAATCCCTTATCTTTCTGTCTTGAATAGTTTTAAGAAGAAAATTAACATTTTCAATATTAGAACATATTTTGATGAGTTTTATAGTGAAAATCAACATTTATTAATGGATGAAATAGTTTGTCACCTATGCAATCCTAGGAGAGTTGAATATGAAAATAACTCTTTTAGATTTTCCATCTTATATTCATATTCAATCTAATTTTCTAAATATGTATCGCATTACCAACTTTCTTGACCTTTTAACTCAAAAAAAATGATACTCATATTCGATCTAATTTTCCAAATATGTATCACGCTACCAACCTTATTAACCTTTTAACTCAACAAAACTATGGTAATGTGGGAGCCCTTCTCTCACGTATTTGTAAGAACATAAATAAAATGTTAAAGAAGTCTTTTTAATCTTTTACTTTCTCAAAATCTAGTAGACCATATAGGTCTTAGTGAACATTCTTCATGATCATCATCATAAAGCACACTTATTTATGTTATTTTTTTTCAATGAATTTACATATATTTGAGACTAAAATGTATTTTACAATATTATTTCTATAGCTAATTAATAATAATTTTAAATATTTAAAATTATATCAATAATGCAATTGATATCTAACATATATTTCATACTAAAAATATAATACAATTATTCATATAAAAACAAATTATATAGCCAAGAGAGTAAGCTCAATTGGTTGAGGTCTTGTTGCTAAAGAACCTTGTCATTGGGAGGTCATGGGATCAATTCTCCTTGACTCTCTTGAGGTTAGGATCTAATTATTTTAGCCAATGCGATGTGATCCCTTATCTCTCTGCCTTGAATAGTGTTAAGGAGAAAATGAAAATTTTTAAGATTATAACATATTCTGATGATTCGTCAATTCCAAAAAAGCCATGGGATGAAAGATATTGTCACGTGTGTAATCCTAGGAGAGTTGAAGATAACAATCACTCTTTTAGATTGTCCATTTTATACTCATATTCAATCTAATTTTCTAATTATCTCTCTGCCTTGAATAGTGTTAAGGAGAAAATGAAAATGCCATGGGATGAAATATAATTTTCTAATTATCTCTCTGCCTTGAATAGTGTTAAGGAGAAAATGAAAATGCCATGGGATGAAATATATTGTCACGTGTGTAATCCTAGGAGAGTTGAAGATAACAATCACTCTTTTAGATTGTCCATTTTATACTCATATTCCATCTAATTTTCTAAATATGTAACACACTGCCAACCTTATTGACCTTTTAACTCAACAAACAATGGTGATGTGGGAGCCCTTCTCTCACTTCTTTTTTAGCATAGAAATAAAATGTTAAAGAAGTGTAATTAATATTTTATCTTAAGATCTAGTAGACCATATGGGTCTTAGTGAATATTAATCATCATCAACAACATAAAGCACACTTATTTATGATTTTTTTCAATTAATCTACATATATTTTAACTTAAAATGTATCTTATAATATATTGTTTATAACTAATTAATAATAATTTTAAATCTTACTCTAAAAGTATATCAATAATGCAATTAATATCTAACTGAAATTTCATCCTAAAAATAGAATACAATTATCTATATAAACACAAAATAAATAGCCTTGAGGGTTAGCTCAATTGGTTGAGGTCTTGTTGCTAAGGCACATTTCTATTGGGAGGTCACGGGGTCAATTCTCCTCGATGCCCTTAGGGTTTTAAGTAGAAATTACTTAATAAACTTCCCTTATCTCTCTATCTTTATTTGATTTTGTTATCACAAATTACCATAGTAAAATTGCTTTCACCGTGAGAAATTACTTAATAAACCACCTTCGTTCTTTCACAGTGTGAGAAAATCACTTTTTATTTGATTTTGTTATCACAAATTACCATAGTAAAATTGCTTTCACCGTGAGAAATTACTTAATAAACCACTTCGTTCTTTTATTTGATTTTGTTATCACAAATTACCATAGTAAAATTGCTTTCACCGTGAGAAATTACTTAATAAACCACCTTCGTTCTTTCTCACACTACAAATTAGAAATTACTTAATATAGTTAAACCAATGAAGAGTAATTAAATAAATCACTTTTTGTTTGATTTTGTTATCACAAATTACCATAGTAAAATTGCTTTCACCGTGAGAAATTACTTAATAAACCACCTTCGTTCTTTCACAGTGTGAGAAATTACTTAATAAACCACCTTCCTTAAGTAATTTAAAGTTAAACCAATGAAGAGTAATTAAATAAATCACATTTTATTTGATTTTGTTATCACAAATTACCATAGTAAAATTGCTTTCACAGTGAGAAATTACTTAATAAACCACCTTCGTTCTTTCACAGTGTGAGAAATTTTTATTTGATTTTGTTATCACAAATTACCATAGTAAAATTGCTTTCACTGTGAGAAATTACTTAATAAACCACCTTCGTTCTTTCACAGTGTGAGAAATTACTTAATAAACCACCTTCGTTAAGTAATTTATAGTTAAACCAATGAAGAGCAATTAAATAAATCACTTTTTATTTGATTTTGGTATAGGAATAATTAACTTAATAAACCACCTTCGTTAAGTAATTTATAGTTAAACCAATGAAGAGTAATTAAATAAATCACTTTTTATTTGATTTTGGTATAGGAATAATTAACTAAACCATTTTTTTATTATTATTCCTTGTCAAATTTGACACAATCATGAATTCCCTTATCTCTCTATCTTTAGTAGTGTTAATGTTATCACAAATTACCATAGTAAAATTGCTTTCACAGTGAGAAATTACTTAATAAACTTCCCTTATCTCTCTATCTTTAGTAGTGTTAATGTTATCACAAATTACCATAGTAAAATTGCTTTCACAGTGTGAGAAATTACTTAATAAACCACCTTCGTTAAGTAATTTATAGTTAAACCAATGAAGAGTAATTAAATAAATCACTTTTTATTTGATTTTGGTATAGGAATAATTAACTAAACCATTGTTTTATTATTATTCCTTGTCAAATTTGACACAATCATGAACTCCCTTATCTCTCTATCTTTAGTAGTGTTAATGTTATCACAAATTACCATAGTAAAATTGCTTTCACGGTGAGAAATTACTTAATAAACCACCTTCGTTAAGTAGCAATTACTTAATAAACTTCCCTTATCTCTCTATCTTTAGTAGTGTTAATGTTATCACAAATTACCATAGTAAAATTTCTTTCACCGTGAGAAATTACTTAATAAACCACCTTCGTTAAGTAATTTATAGTTAAACCAATGAAGAGTAATTAAATAAATCACTTTTTATTTGATTTTGGTATAGGAATAATTAATTAAACCATTGTTTTATTATTATTCCTTGTCAAATTTGACACAATCATGAATTCCCTTATCTCTCTATCTTTAGTAGTGTTAATGTTATCGCAAATTACCATAGTAAAATTGCTTTCACCATGAGAAATTACTTAATAAACCACCTTCGTTAAGTAATTTATAGTTAAACCAATGAAGAGTAATTAAATAAATCACTTTTTATTTGATTTTCGTATAGGAATAATTAATTAAACCATTGTTTTATTATTATTCCTTGTCAAATTTGACACAATCATGAAAAATAAATAGATAAATCATTATTTTTCTTTTTTTTCTCTAAATCATCTAGCCTAATTTACTGGATGGATCAAAGTACACCATGTAAATCAAATTTTACCATAGTAAAATTGCTGAGAAATTACTTAATAAACCACCTTCGTTAAGTAATTTATAGTTAAACCCATGAAGAGTAATTAAATAAATCACTTTTTATTTGATTTTCTTATAGGAATAATTAATTAAACCATTTTTTTATGATTATTCCTTGTGACATTTGACGCAATCATGAAAAATAAACAGATAAATCATTATTTTTCTTATTTTTCTCTAAGAATAATTAATTAATCGCTAATTAATTATTATTCTTTGTTAAATTTGATTAAATACCTTAGGAGTAATTAATTAAATCCTTATTTGTTTATTATTCCTTAACTGATTCCTTGAGATGATATATAAATCATATATTTATTTATTATTTCTAAATAAAAGTTTAAATACTTTTTCCCTCCTAACCAAATATAATAAAATATTCCAAGTGGTTATCCAAGAATGGGTTCAATAATATTTTATTATTGCTCATTATTTGAGGATAACTCAATACTTTGTTATAAATAGAAGGGTTTTTCATTCAGTAATAACTTTTGATTATTTTCATTGTTGCACTCACTATTGTAACTCGGATTATTTTCAATGTCACACACCATATTTGCTGGGTTTATCCATTATAGAGCAGAGAGAATCTACACAAGCTAAAGATGCTCGAGGATAGCCAAGAAACCATCCCATAGAGGGGGAGTGGAAACATTTATTCGTTCTCTTCATAGGTGTTATTACAAAATTATTCTTTACATATTTGGTTTCCATTGGATGATTGGTGTTATTACTCTTTTTTTTTTAACTATGATTGTGGCATAGATCATAATTTTGGCAGGTTTTGTTTCTATTAGTTGTTGTAGATCTAAAATGTTTAGCAACCATTTATATTGTTGATATTGTTTTTCATCCACAATCTTAAGTGGGTTCTTTTCGTACATCATTGAGAAGAAAAAACTACAAAGGGTTTTTATACTTCAGATCCAGAAACCTAGGTGACCTTTGGCTTTCAGTTTAGGGTTTCTTATTTTTTCAATTCTCTTAATGTTTAATAGTTTTTTAACCCTAAATATAATAAATTTATGACTTCCACAAGCTTTCTTGTCATTTCTGCAAGTCTCAGGAACCAGTCGCGACAAAAGAAACACTTTTTCCGAGATTTTCTGACTGGGATCCACGGAACAGAAATCATAGTTTCTAGCCCAAAAAGTGTGATCTGGGCTTCAAAACACACCTTTTAGCCCAAAAAGTGTGATCCCTAAAGAGAAATAGGTTAGTAGCTATGATTTCTAGATTTTAGGGTTTTTCTTAGACTGGTTTCTGAGTTTTGCAGGGAGTTGTCTGCTGGGTGTCTCACCTCTGACTCATCCTACTTATCCCTTTGATCCACTCTATTTTATTCATCGTAGTCAAATTTAGCTTCCCCTAGGGATTTCAGTACACTTCCACCTTTTTAGGAGGAGTTTAGCTGAGTGAGTAGCCTGAATTTCTACAATGCTTTCAACCACATTTTCCAAATATGTACCTTTTTGTTTTAGATCTCTTAAAATAGGTTGTTACCATCCATAGTGTCACATTTCCACTTGTTTGGTCATTTTCCTTAGGGTCCCATCCGTTTCCCTAGGTGCTACACTCATCTCCCTATCTTTTTGCAATGATCTTCCCTCTGTTTTTTTTTTCTTGTTGCACCATTTTCTAGCAGCTTAGTGTAACTTGATCCCAGTCACACTAATATTCAGATCTCTTGACCATTTCAGTGTATTTCCCATCAGTTTAGCCACCAAGCATTATAGTGTTTACAAACCTAGTTTGGGTGGGGTTTAGTTAATTGCTTTTCTATTCATTATCTTTTATTTATTTCAGTTTATTTTCAGTCCCCATCAGATTTGAGTTTATAGCCCTCCGAGTCCCCGTACCGACTCTTATCCTGGTTCTTCTGATCACATATCGTCACCATGTCTAGACTCATAGTTGGTGCAGGAAGCAAACCTAGTGTTGGTTCCAGTTCTATACCATAGTCACATCAGGGGGAACAGTCTCAAGAACCATTATGGCAGCCCCCATGCTCCCCTTTATAGCTGGGCTAAGTCTATCGGATCTTAACTAGTTAATAAATGACCCCATACACCACGATGTCGGTTGGCTCTCTGTGCCGACTAAGCTTCCCTCACACATCCCAAAGTTTGAGGGTATTGCTGGAGGATCCTACCAACCATGTTCAATCCTTTCACATGTGGTGTTCGTCCAACTCCATAACTGATGAATCCATTCATCTTTCGCTCTTCCAACTCACGCTCACTAGAGACACTGTAAAATGGTATGTAGACCAGCCCTCCACATCTCATTCCACTTTCAGGATGATTGCTAAAGTTTTCCTTTCATATTTCCAGTTACCTCTCTGGTACAAAATTCGTACGGATCTATTGACCACATTTTGTCAGTCCGCCACTCACCTTTCTAACCATGTTCAAGAGTGGCGTTGACAAAGCAGAACATGTTGTACCCCACCTTTCTAAGATCTTGTCTATCTATATTGGTTTCTTAAGAGCCTTTTATTCCCCATTGGGAATTATGTCGCATCCCATTTTCCTCAGGCCGAGGAAGAAGCTCTCTAGACTGCTTTGAGATATGATCTGATTTATGAATAATCCAGTTATGTCTATACCATCATTCCATACCTCCCTTGTCCTAGAAGTTCCAATGCACTGGGGCATCTCATTTCGCCTATGGTATCGTTGGATCCCTCTCACACTCTTCGCCATATACTCAACAGAGTTATGGCTACCCACAAGGGGACACGAGTCCCTCCAATATTTATGCCCCTCTTTCTAGCAATATGTTTCCTAGACCCCAACTCATCTACCAAACTGTTTCTCCTCCTTATACACAGAAGAGTGCTTCAACCCCTCAAGCATTAGCACTGCATCCTCCCATACATCCTCAACCCTAGCAACCACGACCCCCTTAAGGTCAGGTGTTTGCACAACAGATTGCTACCAATCCCTAAAATTCAAAGGAAAAGAATAAGGGGAAGGGTAACAAGGGTAACCAAGGTAATCAAGGTAACTAGCCTAACACCAACAACCATCAACAAGGTGGCCAACCCAAGAAGAATAAGGTTATTCATACGAACAAGCCTTACGCATGTTGTGGTGTACATGGCCACTACACACATGAGTGTCCGCTCTTATCCCAGATGTGCCAAATGTCGGAAGATCAAGCAACTTCTAGAGGTAAACAATTGCCTCAAATTCCTGAACCAACCCAACCGACAATTTTCACAAATCCTTTCCCTTAGCAAGGATTTGTTGCTACTCAACCCCAGCAAGGTCAATAAGCCCACCTCCCCCAACCGTCTGGTCCCAGTGACTACCATATCCTTATGATGAACTCTGATGAGGTTAACCCCTCCAATATCAACCTACCAACTCGGTCACATCAATATGACAAGCTCTCCACTTCGTCAACTACCAAGTCCAAAACCAAAGTATCCCCTTAGCCCCTTATGACACCAAATGGTCCTTTACAGATCCCTGAAACTAAAGTTGAGGCCATTCCCAATATCCAAAAGCGACCATTATGCCATAATGCAACTTCTAACACAGCTACCCATACATACAATATAGTAGACAACATGGCGCAATCACCTGGTGCCATGTCGACACTGGAAGTCCTCTAGTCATGCCCTAACCAAAACAAATCTCTACTAACTACCTTGAGTGTAGTCGATCCTTCTGATGATCGCTTGATTTTCTTCCTGATCGATACATCAAAGCACCCCCCATTCCCTTGATATGTTTCTTTTAGATGCAAGTTAGATTTTGTAATGCCATCATCTCCATATGCATTATTGATGAAGGTAAATCCACTTGTGTGATGTCGCTATTGTTTGGAAATAGATTAACACATGGGTTGTCCCCCTCCACCATCACTTTGCGGGCTTGGGATGGACACCTCTCCTAGCCCCTTGGCATGTACCGCAACTGTCCAGTGGCCGTTGTGGGCAATACTTTCCATGTCGATATCGGAGTCATCAATGCCCTTTTGGATTACAACATTATCTTAGATTGTAGGTACACATATGCCATGTCAACTGTTGTGTCTATGGTGTTCCACAAGATGTGCTTCCCCCATGAAGGGAAGATCGCTACCATTGATCAACTGAATTACTATGATCGAGAATCCATTACCTCCCTCGAGTCCATTATCTCTTTGATGTCTGAAAAATAGTCTTCAACAACTTGCACCAGTGGCTCACCCGGAGTCTATAAGGATTCCTCATTATTGGGTGATTTCCCTAGTCCTCCCCCTCCCATTTCTGAATCTACTTCCATGAGTGTTTGCATGTTACAAGTGTCACGGGCTACCCTTAAGCAGTCTAGTACATTTGATCAATAGCCAGATCCTCAACACCTTATTGTTGCTCTTCCAGAAGAACCCTTTGGACCCACTCCCTTATGACCTCCTCCATTCATGGGTGCCTCTCCTATGCTCCCACTAGGAATGGTTCTACCAGCTCTCAACCATCTAGGAGCTATTCTACCAGGACATTATCCTGCCAGCCATATACCTTTCTTATTACCCCCTCCAGGAATTTTTTCTATACTTATCATGGCTTCGCTAGTCCTTCCTAACATGACTCTAGGGATCCCAATATGGTACATTGACCCCCCTGCAAACATCCCACCTAGTTAGCCAAGGCCATATCACACTTTACCACTAGTTCAACTGGTCCCCATCACCCTATTGATGCCTTTAAAATCGTTGCACCAAATATGGGGATAGCCACCTAGTCTGGCCCTTAATACAATTCCTTTTCCGTTTGGGATGGTGGCTTCGACTGGATAATATGGGACTAGTTTCACAATCAAATGTGTTTTGGTGAATGAGTGTTTTGAGTATATAACGAGGTGATAGATGGTTTAAGTTGAAAATTTACAAAAATATACAAATAAATCTATATATAAATAATCTAGGTAATACAATATCAATGTGATTTATAATGATTTCTAGTAATCAAAAGCTAATAAAGATCAGTCACTTGACTACAGAAAGTTAATCATGAATGATGATCATAAAGTGATATAAAACATATTGCATTCCATAATAACATCAATTTTCAGCAGATGTGCTTATAGAATACCAATTCCAACTTACACAAAAGTGATGTAATGCAGAATTGTATGAACATTCACATATAATAACAATATCGAATAAAAAAGACAATTTATTTGCATAACATGTAACAAAGAGACATTTGATAGAAGTACCATATGTATTTGAATCCTGCTATGAGAATAACAGTCTGGTTCTTTCTTCTTATTTCCGAAAACTCCAAAAAGATACAGAAATGCAAGTCCTATTGAATTCTCCTTTATAACAAGTTTGAACCCTGATCCTTATCTTCCACAAAAATAAATCCAGAAGTGTCGAAGTGCTATATTCTTAAATCTAATTTAATACAATGTCAGGACCCTTTCTAAAATGACATGAAAGGGTCTTTATAGTAAAAATAAAACAAATTGTTTGTAAAAATTGCTTGAAGTGGTTGGAACAACCTCTCTCAAAATATGGGATTTGGTGATAAAAATAGAATTCCAATAACTCTGAAAAGATGCATCGCATCCATCATTCCTCCCACGATAAATCTCGAGCATAGTTTGTACTTCTGGTGGATGAATCATCCTAGCATGCAGCTGACCTATGTACATTGCATCCGAGGGTTCTGGCATCATGCGATCGGTTGCATCAACAAGACATTTGATTGTCATTTGTTGACTATGTAGTTTAACCAAGTAGAACCAATGTGCATCCCAATTGAGTCATTTTAATTTTTTGATTTGGTCCTCCCTGGTATTCAAATCTTGTTTCCATTGTTTTTCCAACACCTTTGCTTTTGGAAGGTTTTCTGGGGAACATTCAAAAATTAAATTGGCGCTGTGTAAGTTATCATTAATTAGTTCAATGACATTATTCCTCACTACCCTGGCCCTAGAGGTTGCTCTTTCTTCTTTAATCAACTGTGTCTCCCATTCTAAAAATAATATATCTTTGTGAGATTCTTCTATTACTGGTGATTTAATAGCCCTTCCCTTTCATGTGTTCTTCCAAAAGATGTAATATGTAATCTTGTGATCCGCATCTTTGAATTCCAATCTGGAATTGACTGCTTGATCTATCAGCATGCTAGTTTTGATACATAGTGGATGAATAAGACCTATATTTTGGCAGTGTTGGGTTAGCTATTGAGACAAGAAATTATTTACTTCTAAGGCTTCCTTTTTAGACTCTTCAATTTTGGGATTGTCTTTAAATTGATCTATTGAGAGTTGTAGATGATTTATTTGCTGACCCTTAGAATAGATATCTTCATGACGTGCTAGTTTCAGCTATTCAAATTTCTGAGATAGGTGTTGTTGTCTTTCAATAACTTGTTGATCAATCCTCTGTTTTTCCTCCCTTAACTATTCTTCTAGTTGTTTAATCCTCTGATCTTTTTCATTGAGAAATTGATTAACTTCAATTGCTTTATCAATCATGGAAGCTATATATGCTCCTACAAAATGAGATAATTTGGTCAAGTCCTCAGAGGGATTAACTTCTAATTCTACCCAAATGATATTCATGGATTCACTTTGAGGAACTATCGTTGATACTTGATCTATCTTTCTCTTTTTCTGCTACCTTTTGACTACAACTCTGTGTTTAGGGCTATAGAACACATCCAACGATGGAATCTCTTCTATGCTGAGTGTAATCTCTGATGAAGGATACTCATGGATTACCTCGATTTCCTTTAGGGGTGAGTCCATGACGGATGGTCTATCAATCACAGGCTCATGAATTAGGGGTCGTTGTTTTAAGTGAGATTTTGGTGCGATAATAGTTTGGATATTACTTTGATCTTTAAACTGTTGATCAAACTTTTCCCATTCTTTGATTAATATCATATCAATGTGAACATCTTTGTCCAATTATTCCATTACCTTCTCGCTTGTGTTGACTACCTCAAAAGTTTTATCCTGCTCTATGCTTTGTGATGTTTTCTAGATGACTGGTGCAATACTCAACAAGTCCAGTGGCACTGTCTGAAGCCTTTGCATCCTGTATTGGATAAATTTCTCCATTTTCCTTGGTCCCAGCTTAATCTTTGCTAGGTGGTATACTTGTGAGAATGACTTGGTTGATTTGAAGAAATCATCGAATTCATCTTTCTCATGGATGAATTGTTTAACTTTTACTTGACTAGTGAAATTAAAGGCAACATTATTTGAGTCATACTACCTTTTGGCAATAACTGCTAGGTTAAAGCCCCCTATTTTCTCGACTTCAATTTGGGTGTGCTTATAATCATGTAATGATAAATGTCATAGCGAACCAGAAATGCAGGCCAAAACTGTTTCTTGGCATCTTTGAGATTTTTTGTAAGCCCTTTTTCAACCGTTTGACAGGTTATTTCCTTAGAAAATACTTTATCTGGGACATATAGTAGAAGGAAATGTGGGTTGGTAATATTCCCAAAAACCCTAATGTATGAAAATACCTCTTCCCTGAACCAACTGCGAATTGAAGTGAGATCGATGCTAGCTTCCTTGGAAAGCCGAGGAGATGGTCTATTAAAAGATGGCTTTATGAATGGGTAGGATGAAACCATGGAAAATATTGTAAAAATTCTTCTTATATTGTTTCTGCCACAGGTCTTTATGGTAAATATGGATAGTAGTTGGGTCCTAAACAATCAATTTCCATCCCATGATAGGAAAATCTGAATTGAAACAAATGGTGGTGACTATGTAGGCACTCACATAGAATGCGGGGACAACTCGAGTGGTCACAAACCTATTTTTCCTATAGCCAAGTATTTGGATTGCCATTTTGTCTGATAGGATAGTAGCCCAATCCATCACAAAATAATTCAATGATGCTTCTATTAACGGGACCATTTCAGTGGAAAACTTAGCAGAATTGGGGCTTCCAAATAGCCTACACATCATTGCGGCAACATAAAAATATGGAGATGCTATAGAGACCACAAAATACATAGTAGATGACTTGTCCTTGTGTTTGTTAGGGATGTGCCTCCACTGTTTGATGGGGTCCGACTCTATTTCGTTTTCTTTTGCGAAAGCTTCAAAGAATGATTTGTTATAGCACTTCTAAGACTCTAGCAAGTGATACATTTTTTTCAAGTCATTAGGCTTGAAGGATCCAAACATTCTTCTATCGGTTGTGAATAGTGTCCTGTCTATTATATTGATGCCCTCAACTACCCCTTTTACCATTTCATTGTATTGCAAAATCTTTGGTTGGGCTACTATTCTATGAAGAAAAGAGTAAGCTAAATCACCCAGTGTATTCTCAGATTTTGCAGGTCCATCCATTGTTGCCTATCCTTTAGTTACCTTAGGATTTTCCTTTTCCATCATATCATATATGCCTTCCCATGAAATTTTCCCACAGTCTTGGCATGTTGTATCTGAGATCAACTCAATTTTTTTTGTTCCTTCGGCTACCACAAGGGAAGCTTTCATCTTTCGGGCTTTCTTTGTCATTTTAGTTGGCTGTATACTTCCAGATTCAACCTGCAATTATATGAAACAGAAAAGAGCGATAAACTTAAATTTTCAGAGCTTGAATAGATAGTGGTGATAATAATATAGTGAAAAATTAGGGCAGGAGTATTTGGTGCGAAAGATTTCGTATTATGAAATAATATTAATACGAATGATGAAATCTTGAAGGACTGAATTCATTATTGTTCTTCATTTTTTGTCGTATTTAACAATGTGAAACTTAAATGTTCAATAAATAGATTGCATCACAGTTTCCTTAAGGCCTAACTAGAATGTGGTTCGTAAATTTTCCGACTTTGCGATAAGAAATTTCAATATATATTCTTTTAAAGAGCCATCAAATATCACAAGTTGGGAGGTGTAAGTACCATTTTCGAAGATTCTTCTAATTTCTGCGATTACGATCAACGATGACCTGGCACATAGAGTTGGGAAAATCTTTATTTAACCACCTATATCATGTTTTATCCATATTATCATTAAACAACTTTATTATATGAAAACATCGCATTGTGCATTCCCGAGATGATTATCACTTATTTCCTTTGGGATTTCGATATGTGGGATGTGAGAATCTTATCGGATCACAAGTTTTCAGGTGTGGCTTCTCTTGGTTTCAGCGATGTGTGAAATGCGAGAACCTTATTGCATCTCAAAGTTTCAATGTCTTGTTAAACCTATCACTTGGAATATACAATGCGATAGGCGATATGCAATCGCCTTATTGCATCACATGTTTGTCAATCATTTGCTTAAGAAGCTCTAAGGTTGAGACTTTCAAATCACAACAATATTATACGGATTGTATGTTCCTTAACCTTAAGAGATTGCGATTTGCAATGTGTTTTGTTTTTAGTGGGTCTTTTGAAGCACTTTCATTTAAAAAGCGAGAAACAAATAAATTGATTTATATGTAAAGTTTTTATTGCATTTTACAAACTAAAGGGACCCTATTTCCTATTTAGCATCTAAGAATAAAATAAAGAAAAATATTGAAATGAGGGGTTGTTGTACAACACAACAATTGGTGATTCACTGAAAGAACCAATTATCTCTGAATAAAAAGATGAAGTTTCTAACACTTTCTTTATTACAAACAATTGAGGAAAAGGAAACTATTTTGAAATTTGTTAGATAAACAAAATTACTTTGAATAAGAAAAATTTATCAATTTTGCAATTTCTTTTACAAACCCTTGTTATTAATGAAAACATTATAGTTTCTTCAAGCCTTGATTGGTTGTTAAAGAGAAAGTAGAGCGCTTCTCCAACTTAGCTTTTTAATTTACTCTTTTGTCATAGGTAGAGCCACTGCTTCCAGCAAATGTCTATAGTCTCGAAAGGGTTACCTTTTAACCATCAACTACTCTTTATCCCATCCATCTAAGAATATAATCTTTTAAAGGTAAATTCAGAAAGATATATCTATATATATATTCATTTTTTTATTTTTACTTTTTATTCTTCTTTTCCGGATAAAAGCCATTGTCCTGGTTTAGGAGCTAGAAGATGGCAATTCCATTCAGTGGTTGTAATTGAATTGAACAAGTTGACTCGTAATGAGACCCCTTCTCTTATGATTATAAGCCATTACCTTGTTTTGCTATGCAGTATTGGTAATGTCAGTTTAATTAGTTCCCTATGATCATGGTAAGCAGGTTTGTAATAAGACCTCTTATCTTTTAAATCAGATATATTTTAGAATTACACTATAGAAAACCATAGTCCTAATGGATGGGGTGAATCTTTAACTCCTTAAGAGTTATTGGATGACAATTGTAGAGATCTAGATGCTTAGTCGTAGAAAGTCTTTAATTCTTATAGAATAACCTCTCTCAACTGATAAAACTTAAAATGATTGACTATGCTTTCTTGGTTTGAAAGATTTCACAATTTCAAAGAACATCTTAGAGTTTTATGATGTTTATCTAGTTTTCCAAAACTGTAATCACTTCCTTAAAAGTTTCTACTTTCTAAAAACGTATATTCACAATATGTTTTCAAAAATATTTCAATAGTAGAAAGCCAATGGTATATTATTTATAGCATTATTGAAAGAAATCAAATTTGCATAAAAAGAATATGTATAGATAAGAAGGGGTTACCTCCTTAGGGAAAGAATTTCTTTAAGATAAGCCCATTCACAGGAAGAGAATCTCTCTTTCCTGATATGTCTTGTATTAAAAATGTTGATGAGCCTACCTTTTTGATGATCTAAAATGGTCCAAGCCACATCTTCTGAAATTTGGCATGTTTACCTATGTCTTCATGTGCTTTGTCCCATTTCAAAACGAGATCACCAATCTGTAATGTTTTTGAGCCGGTTGAACTTGCATCAAAAGAGGATTTAATTACTTACTGATGTTTAGCATGAGTAATATTGAATTTTTCCCTTTCCTCATCTAATTTAAGAATTTGATCGAACCTTAATTAAATAGAGGAATAAGGAGCTTCTTCAATGAATTGTACAAGGGCTAGTGATGGGAGGGCTAGATTTGGTGGAATAACAACTTCTTTCCCATATACTAAGTTAAAAGGAGAAGTATCTATTGAGGCCTTCTGAGTTATACAATCTACCCATAGTGTGAATATTAAATATTTATGCCGATTCTTTTGGCTTTGATCAATAGTTATTTCAATATCCCTTATGAGATTTTTGTTAGTTGACTCTGCTAAGCCATTTCCTTGAGGATAGTAATTTTCATAGTATTTTAACTTAAAACCTCTCTTAAGAGAAAATTCAACTATACTATTTCCAGAAAAATAATATGCATTATAAAAGCTAAGTGCATTAGGTAAACCAAACCTGGTGATTTTAAAATGATCAATAAATTCAATAATCGCATCAGAATTTGCTACCTTTAGTGGAATTTCTTCTTTGGAAAGTAGTCCATGGATGTAAGTATATATCTGTGTTTCATGGAAGAATGAGGAAATATTTCTCCTATAATATCAAGCCCCCACTGGTTAAATGGTTTCTCAATGTTAACTGGTTGTAAAGGAAAGGCTGGTTTCCTTTGCCTCCCACTAGCAGTTTGGCATATCTTACATTTCCTTACATAGTCATGGGTATCTCTGAACAAATTTGGCCAATAATACCCACCATGCAATATTTTGTGCACCATAGTGTCTCCTCCAAAATGTCCACCAGCTGGACCATCGTGCAATTCCTGTGAAACGATTTGCGCTTCAGATTTTTCAAGGCATCTGAATAGAACATAATCATAATTTCTCGTGAATAACACATTATCAATGATTTCATAGTGTTTGGCTTTTAACCTTAAAGCATGTTTGTTTTTGTAGCTAAACTCCGGGGGGGGGCGCATGTCCATTTCTTAAGTAAAAAATCAGGTCAACATATTGAGATTCATAATCAATTATACTTGTCTCATTTACTTGATATGTGGTACTACTTGAATCTTCATGATTTGGTATACTGGAAGCTCCTGCTAGCAACTTGCAAAAACCTTGTCCTCTAAAAACTTTCATTGGTTTAATGTCAATATCATATTCTTGTAAAATTGTTACCCAGTTAGCTCTTTTCTCTCTTACTTCTCTTTGAATTAGCAATTGCCTCACTGCAGAGAATGGGAATATTACTTTTGTATGTGTTTTCAGGAGAAAATATCTAAAATGTTTAACAGACTTAAACACATCGAAGGCTTGTTTTTTGACTTCTGAATAACTAAGCTCAACACCTTCTAAATTGGAACTAAAGAAAGATATGGGTTCTTCCACTTTCTGATCATTGATTTGTGTTAAAACAACAACATAAGATGATATAGTGGCCAGAGTGTATAAAATAAAATGACTAGAAACATTCGGAGTATTTAATGCAGGAGCATTAATGATTGCTTGTTTGATTGAGTGAAAAGTTTCCTTTTCATTATGTTGCCATTTTAATAATGAATTTTTCTTAATCATGGATTGCAAGGGTAGTACAATATGAGAAAAATTAGGAATGAATCTTTTTACAAAATTTATCTATCCCAAGAATGATTGCATAGATTTCTTATTATGTGGTAAAGGGATATCAAAAATCTCCTTTATCTTATCAGGATCAATATATATGCCATTTTTGGATGAAATAAACCCTAAGAGTTTACCTTCATTAAGATCAAAGTATGATTTCTTGGGATTTAAGGAAATCCCATACTTTTTGCAACGTTCAAAAATTTTCTTTAAATCATGGAAATGGTTGCTCTTTTTCCTAGAATAGACATTTATGTCATCTAAGTAAACAACGGCCATTTTATTGATCAAACCTTTGAGAGCTATGTCCATGGCTCTTTGGAAAGTAGCTCCATCATTTGTCAAACCAAAAGGCATTTTCTGATAAGCATATGTTCCCCATTTAGTTCTAAATGTAGTCTTTAATCTATCATCTGGATGGAACATGATCTGATTTTACCATGAAAAACCATCAAGAAAAGACATTAAATCTGAGCCAGCTACTGATTGAAGTATCTGCTCCATTGTTGGTAATGGCAAATTATCTTTTTGACATGCTTTGTTGAGATTTATAAAATCTATCCAAATCCTAATATCGCCATTCTTTTTCCTGATAGATACCAAATTTGAGACCCATTTTGAATGTCTAACAGGAAAGATTATTTTTCCTTCAAGGAGTTTATTCAACTCCATTTTGATTTAACTCTCAAGATTGGGGTGAATTTTCCTTCATTTCTGTTGTATATGTTTCTCTTCATAAATCATTGAAAATTTATGTTGAATAATAGAGGAACCATAGGTCTTCTTATCCTCATAATTCCAAGGAAAAACATTTTTGTATTTCTTAAATAATTAGATGAAAGAAAATATTTCATTAGGTGAAAGTCCAAGCCCTAGATTAACATTTTGTGGTTTGGTATTTGTACCAAGGTTTACTAATTCAAACCTTAAATTTCAACTTTGAAGTTTTGCATTAGTGACCGTTTTGAATCTATCCTTAATATCATAAAGATCTTCCAGTTTAACCATAGATTTAGGAATATGATTTTATTTGAATTTCTGTTTTAATTGAAGATCGTGATCGCTTCCATCAATGATTTGATCGTCATAAGACCCTTCAGATGTCAAGAAATTTAGGATATCCTCATCATGTTTGAACACATGTCAATTGGTGACATTATCTAGGATGGATGGTCTAAAAATTAACTCAATAGAAAATGTTTCTGGACTATAATCTTTAGATGGAAGGATTTTAGAAGGTACATTAGCCAGGAGATCTGCTACTTGTGGAGCGATAAAAAGGTGTCTTTTAAACTCCTAATTACCTTCACATTAATTATCAACCCAGGGACGACTTTTTATTTCAAGAGTGTACTCAGACTGAGGCGGCTATTTACTCAAGAGTAATGTTTTGTAGTACAGCGTTCAGAAAATACAAGAGTAAACAGATGCTAAACCATTACTTCAAAAGGATAAAATCACACAAGACAGCTTATCAGTCAAGGGTGAGGAAGCGATAACCCATCCCTCTAGAAAATGATGGAAAGGAAATTAGAGCATGGACCATAGGTCTGGGAGCTAGGCAACGACTGCTAAGGCTCACTACAGCCTTAGACCTTCTCTCACACCAAAGCAGCAAATACAAGTAAATGGAATGGCAGAAAGTAAAATAGAACAACAAATAGGAAATGGAACAGCAAGTCTAAAATGGAACGACATTAAATGGAACAGCAATCAAAAGAACTAAGTCTCGCGAGTCAGAACCAAACTTGCTCTATTGAACTAAACTCACACTCTGTGATGAAATAACAATCTTCTCTCTTAAGGCAAACTGGATGGAATGTACTTTATGGAACAACAATCATTGATGAATTATGGAACAGCAGTAATCGATCATATATGCACACCTCACATTAATATAGTAATCTGACAATTAAGGATAATACGACTATGTTTCCAAATAGAATAACATCACTTTCGGATTCTAATAATTGGGATTTCAAATGAATCCAATAACAGTAATATTTAGTACAGACGCTTTGTAACAGAAATAACTAGTTTAGACTAACAACATGCAATCAACTCTAAAAAGATTCAATCATGCAATGCAGAGTCACTACATGGATTTCCTGAAAGAACCATTAATGAATTAATCGTAGAAGAGCATGGAATAGCACATGAAAAGCATATCAGATTACCGAGCAATAAAGATAAGCAAACCACGCAGAAATCAAGTTATAATGATACAAAAGCAAGTGTAAAGATATGATACACAACAGCAGCGTACTCCACTAGAGGTTGGGCCCTTAGCCGCCAGCGGACGCTGCTGGGCTACTTCAAATGAACAGAATGAACAACAACTCCCAAATCATGTATTAATCATTAAATCGTGAGATCATTACAACAGTTGAAGCTTTGAGACTTACAACATAAAACAATCCTTTCTTCCTCCTATCCTATCATGAATTCTTGATTCTAAATATCTAATTCTAAATATCTAATTCTAAATCCTCAATTCCATCATTCGGATCCCCAAAGTCATCCTGAAGTCTTGCTGAAGTCATCCTGAAGTCATCCCCATCCCTAATCTCTATTTTCATTTAAATAGAGAGATCAGAGAGAAGTTACAATAAAGATAAGTACAACATTATTTTTATTACAAAATTAGATTGTTTCCAACCAATTGATAAGCAAGAAGATATATTTCCATCCAGCTTTCAACAAGAGCAAGACGAATTTGGCTTTGCAGCTGAGCTTTGGAGGACGGCCGCAACAACAATTCTGAGAAAATCGTGCTCAAAGAACCCTGTGTTTCTCTTAATACTAGCCGAATTTGGGCAAACTGTTCTAACATAAAGTTAATTGGGTCTGTTCTGGACAAAACCCATGTTCCAGATTTTCCAGATTTTTCTCCATTTGCTTAGAATCTCAACTGCAAAACTGTCACTCCTTATTCCAGCGCATTTCTGAGTTGGCACTTTTAATGATCAAATCTTCAATCTGGAAATTATATTGGAGGCTAAAAATGGTGAATAATGTTATAACCAATTTGTTAGACTTTCATTGATAAAATCATGCATAATCATCAATTTATTAGAAATGAAGGAAAATAAATAATATTCATCCATAAGAGAATAAATCATTTAGAAAATGAATTTAAATGATAAATTATAACAAATGATATAATAGAGAAGAGTAAAAATGGATGGAATAAGTGTTACAAAGTGGTCGTATTCATGGCCCAACATACCCCCACAATCAATATGTTGCATTTCCTCATGCAACGAAAAGTGAATATATTGCATGTCTTCATGCAACCTAAAGACAAAAACCATGCGTTAACCAAGCAATAAAAAATATGTTCATCTCAGCTCATGAAATGGATAGAACAAATGAATTCTTCCTTAATTAATGAATATTCAGTTTTAGTAATCTTGATGAAGGCATAATAATTTTTAGATTGACATTCAATTATATGTATATATGAAGTTGCAACAAAATATGGTATAAGTGACAACAAACTTCATTAACCATTTTCTCAAAAACTATAACCGAGCTTTTGTTGAAATTTGGCAAGTAAATTTATAATATATGAATCCCTTTATGATCCAAAAATCGGATTGTTTTGATGCACAGATCATGAGATATAAACAAAATGGTTGTAGGTGAGAGTGCATGATTTCCGAAATTTTCTGAACCAATTTAACTTGAAATGATCTGGGTTTGTGTATTTTAATGATACCTCCGTGTTTTCCGGAAATCACAAGAATTGAATTCATAGTTTTAAAAATATTATGGAAATCAATTTCTACACTGAAATTTTATGCCTTAAATGAGAAAGCAAATAGAAAACATCCATCATGCGTAGCAATTCCTCCCCCTCTTTGAAAAATTAGCATGCCCTCATGCGATGCTAGAAAACAAATAGAGGTGGTTTCTACTATCTGTTGAATTCTATGCTTGGTGTAAAATAGCATGGAATAAGGGAGGTGTTGAGAATGAATAATAATATAAATGGATGATAAAAGATACGAATGACATGCTCATAAAAAAGAAATGAATGAAAGAGACACTCCCCCAAACTGAGAGATGATATGCCGCTGAAAAATGGGAAGTGGTAAAAACTATGAAATGAAGGATGATAATTAATGCTCAAAATGGATTTTCATGAAATTCTCCTAAATTCGTAATAAATCAAAAAATTATGCTATTTTACCTCAAGTTTTACCTCCAAAAGAAAAATGTGGAATGACATATATGTATTGACAGTTGTTGAAGTTGATGTAGGCAAAGTTGGTGCTGAAAGTGATGCAAAAGGTGGAATCTAGGTAAGCACATAATGTCTGAAGCATTGTTCATGTTGGCAAGTTGCTCGAGCCACTTCTGTTAGTTGCAATAGTGTGGTCATGCTGTGAATAGAATTTCCCCTGCATACTTGTTGTTCTCCTGTAAACAAATCATACTTGTGCATACAACGTTCTTGAATTCATAGTGTTAGTTTTAAATAGCAACAAATAAAATGCATGCAAAAATTTCAATGAGAAAAACTTTTGTATACATGCATTACTAATATTTTATCAAATCAACAAGTTATGGCAGAGTGCAGTAATCATAGCGCATGCTATCCCATAATGCATACAGTCCCCCCTCCAATTGGAAAAGGGATTCCATGACCATAAATCATATGAAAGGTGTTGTGTTGATGGCAAGACAAGGGAGTGAACAATACAATAGTAGAGTACACAAATCAATGATAGGACGATGAGACTTATGGTTACAATGAGAGCAGAGTATATAAAGATAGTTCTAAATAAAAGATAGGATGCTTTGGATTGATGATAAGTTATGAAAAAAGAAAAATAACGACAATATGCCAAAAAGATGCTTTGCTGACTATATTCTAGCTGAAAAATGATGTGATTGATCATAAAACAATTTATCATGCATACAGCTTCAAAATAGGGATACAAATTAAGGAAATAACTTCTCTGATAAAAATAAAAAATAAGAAAAGGGTATTATAGTAATATTGACGATAAGGTATAACTTCAATACCATAAGCAGAGCCTCTGCTGCCAGCAGGCGTCCATAGCCTCGACAGGGTTGCTTTTTAACCCATATGAGCCAGGATCCTCAATTTATAAATGGAGGGTTTTAGTGCTGTTCTACAAAAGAGATCAGTGTGCTGGCGTGGTAACCAGAGAACCACACTACCATTCACTAGGAGGTAGCAAAAGTTATCAGGCCGGCTCGTGATGAGACCTCCTGTTCCAAGGATAATTTGGCTATCCAATGGATCATAACCCTGGTGTGGTGGCCATAATGGGAATGTCACTTTGTTACAGCCTTATGAACATGGTAGGTTGGCTCATAATGAGACCCCCTATCCTCCATTTGTGAATAAAATTTTGTTGTTATTACACATTTTTATGATAAAAAAGAGGGAGGGTCAGTACTCCTTAAGAGTAGGGATGGCGAAAGAAGTTGAACATGTCAATAGAAAAAAAATATACCCATAATCTCATTTATTACAGACAGAGCAAATTATAACCAGGAAGGGTGGAACCATCATGGTATTAAGATGATCGATCAATATCATGTTCAACAGAAAACAATGCAGTAAAGTAATATATAAATAATTGTGCCCTTTTGAAAATAAACTATCATCAAGGAGTTGTCCTGTTAAAGATCATAACGTGAATGATATTAACTCGCTTCAATAGAGTTTATAATTTTTCTCCTCATAAAAATATTGTACTTCATGCCATGAAAGGGAATCAATAAAATGTGGTTGAGATGAACTAGGAATAATCCCACAAGAGGAAGGAAGGGTTGCTCTAAAAAATACTCCCAAAGTGTTGTTTTTTTTAAGGAACAGCAAAAACATTAAAAAAGAAAGTGGTGTTCTGTGTAGGGAACAACAAAGAAAATGCATACCGAAAACAAAAACACACACAAAAAAATGTTGTTCCCTGTAGGGAACAATGAAAAATGCATGTGAAAAGGTGTTTTTCTCTAAGAGAAACAACAAGAAATGCGAAAATGATGTTCTTTTGAAAAGGAACAACAAAAATGTGAAAATGCAGAAATGTTGTTCCATTTCGGAAAGGACATCAACTGTTCCATTTCGGAAAGAAACAGCAAAATATGAAAGTGCAGAAGTACTGTTCCATTCGGAAAGGAACAGCAAAACATGAAAGTGCAGAAGTGTTGTTCCATTCGAAAAGGAACAACAAAATGTAAAAATGCAAAAGTGTCATTCCATTCGAAAAGGAACAACGAAATGCAGAAGTGTTGTTCCATTCAAAAAGGAACAACAAAATGTGAAAGTGTAGAAATACTGTTCAATTTGAAAAGGAACAACAACTGTTCTATTTCAAAAAAGAACAACAAAATGTGAAAATGCAAAAGTGTTGTTCATTCGAAAAGGAACAGCAAAATGTGAAAATGTGGAAGTCTTGTTCCATTCGAAAAGGAACAACAGTTGTTCCATTTCAAAAAGGAACAGCAAAATGTGAAAATGCAGAAGTGTTGTTCCATTCTGAAAAGGAACAGCAAAATGAACCGTGAAAAAGGAACAACAAAATGAATGGCTAAACCAAAAAGTGTTATTCCTTTGGAAAATGAATAGCAAAATGAAAATGATGTCCCTTTGAAAAAGGAGCAGCTGGAATGAAAAAAATTCACACAAATGGTATCCCTTCAGAAAAGGAACAACAAAATGCACAATCATAAAATGCAAACACGCAAAAAATGAATTAGTTGTTGACTGCATTGATGCTAAGGATGTGTTACACTTTGAATGAAGCAACACCTGAAACATAAAATATAAGAGAAATTAGAAAAGAAACAACAAAAAACATTATGTAAATAAATAAATTGAGTTACAACAGCTATGATGTTAAGTCAAAAAAATGATCTATTCGAAAAATGTTTTGGTAGCAAAGACATGACAGGAATCTTCAAATGGAAATCAATTCTTCATTTCTACTATTATGAATCCGTTGGATAATGAGTTGGATAAAATTCCTTTGTTTCATTTAAATTTCTTTCAAGAATCACTCATCTATAAATTGACCTTCTTTTTCTCCTAGGACCTGCAAAAAACGAGTATCTACCTGCAATAAAACATTAAATCATGAAGAAAGAGAGGTGTGAGGGCTCCCTTAATCAAAAAATTATGCAAAAAAACTAACAATTAGTTACTCTGTAGAACAAATCCACGGAGAAAATAACAAAGTAAAATTTATTTGTCACCTGCGGGAGAGCAGTGGCCAATCATGCTAACCAGCAGTGTTTTAATCACAACTTCTTTGTTTTTCATCAAAATTGAGTGATTCCAAATCCAAATGAGAGATAATTCAAATTTTTATCTCCAGTAGCAACAGGTTTTAAAAATTCAATGATATGATATGTCAATTTCAGTTAGAACAACCTGCATAACATAGTCATTTTCGATTACCCAACTTAGACCAACAGTTGATATTTCAAACATAAATTTTTCGTTTGATGTCGGATTTGAATGATTCAAATTGGAAATGAAATTAGATTCATTTATTTATCTCCAATAGAAACACATTTGGAAGAAAATAAGAATTTATAGGTCAAATACTGTAAAGAACAGCCGGAAAGACAGAGTTTTAATAGTGCTGATTTATTATAGACAGTCAGTATTTTGATCATAACTTCCCCATATGATATCAAAAATGAGGGATTCAAATTGCATTGTAAACTAGATGCATAGGTAAATCTACCATAGAAACATGTTTTAAAAATTCATTCATTTAGGCTTCCAAAAACGGACTGTCCCAACTCTGTTCCTGAGCTGCCCGCTAGACATCCAGCCAATGTTTTGGTTCTACCTTTTTCGTTTCAAATCCAAATTGAGTGATTCAAATTGAGTTCAAAATTAGAAATCAAGGGCTACTTAGGATAGAAACAAGTTTTCAAAATATTCACTTTTGGTCCCTCAAAACATGATTGTCCCGACTATTTTTCCAGAAATTCCATCAAGCCCGCAAGCCAAAAAATGATATTCAAGCATTTTTTCATATTGATGATAAAAATGAATATAAGTGTTTGTCGAACTGTTATTTCTATTATAAATAATCTACATACACAAATGAATTAAAAAAATTATCACCAATGTTGATTTGCATAGCATGTTGCAACAAAAAACAACTAGTTTTACATAGAAAAACAAAATGCATTTATTTATTCCCTTATTTATTTTATTTTCTACACTAAGCTATTTTGATTTGAAAAATGAATATGACTACGTATATGAGTACTTCTAGTGGAGCCATTTTTGAAATAAGGCTTCATGTATATACATACCCAAATTTGAAAAATGCATATTAATGAAAATTAGGGTATGAGAAGCGAACTTCCCTTGAAAAATGATATCAAAAATTTTTGAAGCATAGAGTGATGTTACAAACAAATGATGGAGTGAAACCAATCTTCAATGTATCTGTTACTTTCTTGATTTCTCATATCCATCAGATCATGAAGTTCTTGAGCTTTTAAAATGGCTTGTTGGTGCATACTATAAGAAGCTTCATTTTTTTCTATAGCTTCTACAATTTTTGAATTTTAAACATTCTGAATCTCATTGTAAGTTTTCTCTGATGGCGCATGTGAGATAGAATGGGTGGGAAGGGTGGGTAAATTTGGCAATTCAACATTGTAAGCATTTTGTACTTGTTTATTGTGGTGAGGGTGTGGAATTAGTTGAGCAGGAAAATGTGTAAGGAATGGAGCATTGTGATGATGTGGTTGGTTGGGTTAAGTGGATAAATTTGATATGCAAGCAGGATTTTGTGGAAGAGCTGGTGGAAAATATGGAGAATATGTTTGTGCTACAAGATGAGGGAGAGTAGTCATGCAATCATAAGGTGAACCATGCCAAACTTGAGATTTGTGGGGGTTATATTGAGATGGACATGGCTGCCCTAACACATGAGTATTCCATAATGAATTATGCAACTAAGAGAATGGAGAAGAAGTGTTTTGAACCATAATTGTAGGCCATGATTTCCATGGTTTTGACCTTGTTGCAACTTCCTCATCTCTTTGATATGCTACTTCCATCCTAGATAAGGAAGAGTGAGTATTTATGGGATGCTCCTTTCGGTCATGAGGGCAAAACACTTCATCAAATTCTTCATTTTTTTGAACCTACAAAACATCCAATTTTTCATTTAGAGAGCTAATAAAATCAACTTTAAAATTTTCAAATAAAACATTGATTTCAGCTCTTATGTCTCCTATTCTTGTAGTAGATTTGGAAAAGAAAGAACAAACATATCTAGAATTCTTACCAGCCTTGGAGATTCCTCTTGAATACCTTATGCACAACTCACAAACATCATCATATGATAATAAAAACATCACCTTTTCCTATCAGATTTAAGAGTTCTAAAAATTCATCTTTGATTCATTTGAGTAGGAGTGTTTTTAAGATCTCTTTTTTCAAATACTTATGTTTTGATTTTTGAAGGCTATATTGAAATCACTCTACATAGTCCTCCAAGATTTCATCTTCCCCTTGTATCATATCGAAAATATCTTCATTGGATTTGCGGTAGCCTTAGTACTTCTTCAATAATATGTTCTTCATGTCCTCCCATGTTTGGATGCAATTCCCACAAAGGCTCATGAACCATCGGAGAGTTGCTCCTTTTAGAGTAAGAGGAAACACTTTCAACCTTTGATTGTTAGTGTAATAATCATATCTTCTACAAAGTATTTCAAACTCAAACAAAAATGTATGTGGATCTTCATTTGCTAAACCATGAAAATTTGGTAAAGATGGGGGAATTATGTGCATTTGTGTCACTCCTCCTAGATCTTTGATAGGAAATTCAAAATTAGAAATGTGAGCCATTTCTTACCATAGTATAAGATGTTCTTCATGTGTTTCTTGGAGGCTCCTTCTTCAAATGTTCCTGTCAATCGGTTAGTGAGATGGGTGGTGCTTACATCACCACTTGCGTGAGATCATGTGATTCATTTTTTAAAAATTTCAATCTTTTTCCTAATTGTTGTATAGGTAAATCCCCTCTACAGATAGAGGCGATCCCTACTAGCCCAACAGGGGTCTAGCAACAATCGAACAATGCTACACCGCAGGTTCCTAGTTGTAATTAACAAGTGGGTGAGAGAAACCTACTTGGATTCCAACGCTATGTTTGTCGAAGAGATGATCCTCTCGCTCCTTCGCTCCAGCCGATCACAATTCCCCGCTGTCCTTGCAGACGAACACCTGCACAAGCAAAGAGAGAAAACACAAGTGTAAAATCTACTAACAACAACTATGTATCGGTCAGGAAAGATACAATTTGCATTAATCATTCATTGAACAAATGGAAATGGAACCATAAGAGTAGTCATCTATCTTTATTAACAAAAAGTAGAGTAAGGTACAACCGAAGTCCTGACGCTGAGTCCTTCCCTAGAGGGTCCAGCCAGCACGTCTCCTAAGCATTCACCTTTGAAGCAAGTCTCCCAAGTCAAAGAGGTCTCTCTCTCACATACAAGGCAACAAGCTCATGGCCTTCCTCAAGCTCAAAGCAATCCTCACACAACACACCAAATGCCTACAAAGAGCAGCACTAAAATGCACTAAGAATTCCTTCAACAAAGTCTATATGTTCCAAACTAGCTGCTCATGAGCAATGGAGGAGGCTTATAAAGGAGAAGGAGTCTCCATGAATAGGCAAAGGATGAGCTTTCCCCCAAGATAAGTGGATGTTCAGTCGAGCAGACATGCCAGAGAAAGGATGGCGACCTCAACAATGCTAACAACCAAGTCTGGAGGGATCTGGAAGGCTGGTTGTTAGAACAAATTCGCCCAAACAGGATCAGCGCGGGTGAAACACTGAACTGCCGCGCTGAAATCGCAAATCAGATGTAGAGGAGGTCTGGTCAGCGCGAAAAGGACAAACGGAGGGTGCGTTGTTCGTAAAATGGGACCAGCGCGGAAAAGACGTGTGCTTCCGCGCTGGCAGCACAGCAGATACATTGGCCTCCGCCCGTCAACGCGGTTATTTGATTAACAGTCGCGATGATTCATTTGACTTAGGCAAAGAGGGTTTTTTAGCCATTTTGAGGAGCATGAGTATAGGTGAATGTGGTTGCACAACACAGTAGGGAGACTGGCATGAAGGCAGTGACATTTTACTTTGTAACAGATGCCCCCTAAAGCATGAAGCCCAAGAGAGTGGGAGGGGTGAAATGCTTTACGAAACTGCTGGACTGGAACACCATTGGAGAGAACCTGCAGGCGGATACAACTGATATTTCAATTACATGTTGTCTAGGCATGGGCGCAGCCATCCAAAAGACATATAGAAAAAAGGTCTATGGGGTGGACGCAGCCGCCCAGCTGAGAAGATCATAATGATAAGAGGTATGGTCGCAGCCATCCTTAAGAGAAACTCAGGTATGGTCGCAGCCATCCATCAATGAGTCATGTAATGATGTCCCACAAAATCGCAACCTGGTCCACAATGGACTAGAACCAGGGTCTTGCGCTCCATCCGAGTCCGAACAAAGTACAAGTTCAAACATGTGAATATATGTGTCAAAGTCGAACATGCTTGAACATTGTCTGATTACCAGCCAATGATGAAAGTTGTTAACAGAAGCGAGAGGGGCCACCAATAATGACGATGGTCCTTAAGGTACTATAGGTACAATCCATGGCATGTGAATGAATGAGTCGATGTCGAACACCCGCGGAATCATTTGATTGGAGGTCAATAATGAGAACCTCGCGTCGAACACGAAGAACCTGCCATTGAGGCATGCAGGCCCCAAGGTACCCAAAGGGAGTGTCTAGGTCACTCCTGGATAATGAGCTGAAGTCGACAGGAAGTGATCTTTATCGAAGGTGGGCCATAATTTTTCCCACATCATCGACGCGAGATGGGTAGAGGCAAGTTTATTTTGCATGAAGTATCAGAGGGAGGTTGCACTTGCAGAGGTCAACTTCTCTTGAACATATCGGCGGCACTATGACGGATTTGGCAGTATTTGGGGGTCAAATGATCGGAGGTCGTAATGAAAGGACAATGAGCAGATGAGTGGCCAAATAGGATAACCCTAAACCCATGGAGGCAAAAGTGAAGTGAGATGAGATGTCCCCACCTAGACACGAACGCAAACAGTGCCATGTTCAAGAGTGACATACTGCCGATGACGACGATTACGGTTCCTTTATTTCCCCCACCATTTCTGGCGAGTACCCCGATTATTTTTGGATGACAAGCTTGACGGGGATAGCATATGCTTGGAGAGGCACCATTTTGTCGGGTCCCGATGTCATTTAGTTTTAACAAGTCTGACAAAGGAAGAACTCGGCGTCTTTTCATGTTTAGAGAGTTTGAAAAGACAGCTGAGAAGGAAACTCCAGGGGGGTGCTTTTTCGTAAAGTTGTGTCTCCCGAGCCCGAAAAAGTATAAAATGATGCTCGAAAGAACCACCCGATCATTACGACCGAGGATTACTTTTCGTGAATAGTAATATCGACCCGAAAAAATAAAAAAGCGATCGATACCACGTCGTTTTAGAACCGATAACGAGCGCGAAACGACAAACGCCTGGCGATCTTTGTTCTTTTAAACGGTCAAAAAGAGCTTAAAAACGACTGCCTCTCGTTCCTTTTAAACGAGCTGAGAGGGGGCTCGGTAATATTTTCTTGTTTTGTGTCGGAAAAGAGCTTAATGACGACATTTTTGGTATCAAGTGTATAGAAATCCACCGCAACCATGTTGTTTTCGAGGACCTGCACACGACACATACCCGCATTAACCTGTTTGATAGGGTGGAAAATCATAATAAAATATGCCTCAAGACATAATCTACCGCATCTAGATGAGTTCATGGCAAAAATATAGTAAAAAACCCACATTTACAAAGAATTTTGATCAAATTTGGAAATTTTACTATAAATAGAAAGTTTGAAAAACTATTTTTACCATTTTACCATTGGAGCTCTGGAGGACGTAAAATTACTACAAAGTTGACGGAGCTCTTTCTGCCTCATCCGGACGCCGATTTCCCGACCGCTTGTTCCAGGTAGGTTCCCCTTCCTCTGACTTGCATTTTGATTACATTTTTTCGCAATTCGACCGTAAGATTTGGCCATTTGGCCAAGATCTTTGCGCGTTGGAATGCTCTCGGTCAGCGCGGATTTCCCCATCGGGTCTGTGCTGATTGGGATTTCCAACACGTAGCCCGATCTGGGTCAGCGCGGAAAACCCGTGTCTTTCCACGCTGACCCAGTGAAAAATACATGGGCGGCCATTTTCAGCCCGACTGTTTTAGAAACAGTTGTGCTAGCGCCGAGATATAATAATTTTTGAGTTTTAAACAATTTCTTCCACATGCAAGTTTCTAAATGGGTCTTGAGTGCTTTTGCAGGGAAAAATGGCTTTCAGTTGGCAGGAAAGGGATCATGACAACGAGGATATGGCCACTTTGGCTGATGCTGGATGCCGCAATGCTATGCGGGCATGCGGTTTGATGAAATTCTTCCGCACTCCGAGACTGAGAGCCCAGCCAGACCTGCTGGAGCTTCTGATCAGGGCCTGGAACCCAGTGGATGGAAAATTCACCATCCGGGGTCGAGATATCGAGTTTGACTCGAGCGACATATACTTTTTGACTGGGTTGTCCTGCCGAGGCCCGGTGCCCATCCTAGAGGGGCAGCATCCTAGCGGCGAGACGCTAGACCGATTGATGGCTCGTGTCTGCCCAGATGCGGTTAAGACACGGAGTGGGAAGTGCAGCATCCCATCGGTGGGTGTCGGCGAGCGTGCTGACATAGTTCTCCGGACCATTCTCTTTCTGGTTACGCAGGCAGCGGGGAGCCTGGCGAACCACGAGGCCTCAAAGGCCAACCTCTTGCTTGCTCTAGATTGCCTAGAGCCCACGATCTTCAACTGGGCGACTGCTGTGACGAACAACATGAAGAGGCAACTGAACAACTGTCGACGTGGAGAGTCGAAGCAGTTCGGTTACGGTTCCATCTTACTCCCACTGATGTTCGAGCGGGTGCCGGCCCTCCGGCTGCAGACCATGGTGCTAGACCCGCCACGCAATGCGCGGGAGACGAGGGCCACTAAGTGGGCCCGAGTCATGCCTCGCG
>APFE030197245.1:38375-55670 GCA_000404065.3 Pinus taeda | reverse complement strand
GGGGAAGAGAGAGAGAGAGGGAGGAGTGGGGGAGTGAGAGACGAAGGGTGGGGGAGTGAGAGAGGGAGGGAAGGAGGGAGGGGGAGTAGTGGAGGGAGGGAGATAGGGAGGATGGAGGGGTGGAAAAGAGAAGGGGTGGGAGAGGGGGGAGGAAAGGGGCATTGTATGGGGATGAGGTGAGTAGGTGAGAGGGGGAGGGTAGGGTGAGAGCAGAGGTAGGGGGAGGGAAGGAGAAGGAGTCGTAAAGAACGAAGTGGGGGAGGGATGGAGAGAGACAAGGGGGGAAGAGAGGGAGAGAGAGAGAGAGAGTGTGAGAGACAAAGATGGGGAGGGGGAAGAGGGAGGAAGAGAGGGATAGATAAGGGTGGGAGGGGGAGAGCCATAATTGGTGAGGTGGGGGGAGGAGAGAGAGACAGAGTAGTGGAGGAGGGGGGAGTAGAGGTGGTGAAGAAGAGTGTAACTACTTTTGGTATTTGCCAATGCAATTTTGATCTTTCCATTTGTCAAGAAAAATAATTATTATTTTTATAAATAATATGAATGAGTTTCTTACTTCTTCAATAGTGCTAGAAAGTCAAAGATTCAAAATCATATTGAAGAGCTCTACTTGAGCATCTATGTAATTAAAATGGGTCAACCAAGAGTCTAGCAACCCTCCAGGACAAGCACCATCATTCAAAGAAGAAGTCTGCAAGAAAAGCTATGAATAGAACATCATGTTTGTTTGCATAATAAAAATTATTAAATTATTAAAAGATGACATGTCAGTTCACTTGGATAAGTCAGCTCAAGTGGAGTCATAACTGCTATATATACCCAACCGATGTATCCAACAAAACATAGGACAAATCTCAAATACCTCTGAAGTTTTCAGAGGTGTTTAGGGCTTAGGATGGTACATTACGAAAAAATATCTCAGATAGCTAAGTGAAGACAATATCTTTGACTTGTCTGAGATATCTCACAGGATCTCAGAAATGATGATAGAGACTCCTCCTTGAAGGCACAATCTCGGTGAAGGAGAAGATTTCATTGAAGTAAACCCTAATGGCATAAACCATCTCGGCATAACCTAATTTGAGGATACTTTGTCTCAAGGGTGCAGTAATATGATCTCAATGAAGACACAGTCATACGAATGTAATCTTAGTTAAGGGTGTAACTATAAGACAATTATGATCTCGGTGAAATTAAGGACAGACATCAGTCATATATGTGGAAACCTCATTCAAGATTTCGATAAAAGAGAAATACTGGAGTATCTATGCTGATGATTTCAATAGTAACATAGGAAGAGGATTGGTGTCTTGGTCTTCGAGTGGCATAGAGGGTCAAGTATAATGGTCTTGGTGTTCGTCAATTAGAATCTCTATAAGAAGAATTATGTGCGAGAATTTTTGGCCTTGCCAAAATGCCAACTTATTGGGTTATTGTTTCTTTATTTTGGTAGAAGTTTGATGAAGTAAAAACATACACTCATAAGAAGAAGGTCAAGGTAAGATAAATAGTAAAATAATTTCATAAATTGTTATCAATTATAGAAGAATCTATCTAATGCTAACTGCCCTAAATTCTTAGGAAAGGGTTACTCTATCATGAGCATATGTTTTTATAGAACCTTATAACCAATGCACATCCGTCATGTTGCATCCTTCTTAGGCACAATTATAAGGGGTGAACGACATGGTGAGGTACTTGGTCAAGAAACACCATGTTCCAACAGTTCTTACAGCTGTTCTTCACATTGTTTGTCTCTATAAAATTCCACTTGTACAACCCAATGTTTGGCATTGGACAGTCTAAAAATAGCTGGATTTTGTGCTCCACTTTGTTGAATTTTCATGGTTCCTATAATAGTAATGGCTTTCCAATGATTCATTAACTAGATCATCTTATATCACATTCATATTAAGCAATTAGACATAGGAAATATCAACAATAAAAAAATAATGAGAGTAGGATCATGAAGAGACAACCAAACAAAAAAGACACAAATTTTTACCTTGGGAAAACCCTAACTAGGGAAAAACTAGCCACCTTTTCTTAGAAAAAATGTTCAATCCAAAAAGGGATACTAATATGATTTTTCAAGTCAAAATAAATTAGAACTAACTAGTAATCAAACCCAGGTCAAACCCAGGTCACGAAGGAAAATCCTCTTACCACTGCTACTCCCTCTCTCACGTGAGTCCTTTCACTCTCGTCAGAGACAAATCATACGGTAAAGAGGTCTACTACGAGATTTGATATCCATATAACCAAAAATATTGTGTCTGGGGTCTGTACAAAACCTTATTTACTTTGCAAACATGAGATTCCCTCTCATGTACCTCAAATCCCTAACGTAGCTCTATGTGCACTTCTTCTTCCTCAAATACTCCATTGAGGAAAGAATTCTCCACATCCACTTGATGTAATTTTGAAAACATAATAGAAGCACGAAAAATAATAGTTGTAACATAAGTGTAGCCGGAAACGAGAGTCTCCACATAGTCCTCTCCCTCTTTCTCGAATAATCCTCATGAATATTTCTTTGTACTTCTCTTTGATTCCATCTTCCACATACTTCATCTTGAGATTCACTTCGAAGTCACCAATGACATGTCTTCGACAAAATTTCCTCCATCATAGAATTCCTTAAATTTGTTGGCCTACCTACTCCCTCTGATCTAGGAGCTCTTTTGGTCATCAAGTATGATTAATACAATTTCTCTCTTGAACACAAACTATTGATCTTGGAAGAACCCTCTTGTCATAAATTTTGCCTCGTTCTTCCAGTGCTTCCATTTGTTGCTAGAGCCTTGTCAACCTTCATGATATACCTTTGATCCTCACTAGGAGGCCCTAGAAGAAAAATTATAACCCAAAAAAAGAAACAAAGGTAAGAGGCCAAATAATTGTAAAACAGTAATAATCAAGGAATAAGTATACAAGTACTTACCTTTTCAAAGAATTGTCAACTCCCTCTTGATATTTTCCTCCTTGGAGGAATCATTGAAATCCATCTGCGAACTCATCATCCTCATTATCAACATGTTTCTTTTCTTCCCTTCCTTGCATGAGCTAGGGTTTTTTTAATCCTAGCCTTCAAGCCTTTTGATGGAAAAAAATGACCGAAATCAACAATAGGGAGATCACCCAGTCATGGTCCCAACAAAGCCTTTATCCTTCTGAAATGGTGATTCTGACTAGTTCAAATGGGTCAAATTACACTCTCTCTCCCTGTTTTTGGTGTTTCTAATAACTTATCAACAAGAAAAGTCAATCAAACTTACCCTCTTGTAGGATTCTTGCAATGAAGCAGTTCTTAAGCTGGCATAAGGGCTCAACTAATCCAGCAATGTAGTTTCTCCTACGTAAGGAAACTTCTAAACTAGAAATTGTCCCAAAAGGTACAAAGAGAGGCCAATAGGATTATTAAATTAGAATTGTTGAATTTCTCTAGAAGAGATGTTGGTTCAAGCCTAATGGATGGGCAATTTGAGCCGGCTAAACGCTTTCTAATTGTTTTTTATTACGGTAAAATTATATTGATAATTCATTTTCTTTGCTTTCAAAAGCTTGAAGGAATTTGAAGAGCAAGTATAGAACTTCTTTGTGGGATTTGATCCCAAAATCACTGATTTGTAGATATATACTCAATGAAATGTTAATTGGTTGAAACCCTGCACAAATGTTTGATATAATCAAATAAGCCCAAAAGTTGAAAGGCTACAACTAAAACTATAATCAACACCCCCGTAATTCCTAATCGTTGACAAAATCAAGAAAAAGGAAAAAAAGCATATTCGTGATAGAAAAGTTACAAACCTTTCATAGTTTGACATCAAGCATTGCAGAGTACATAATGAAATAGATCAGCTACCTGATTAACAAATAAGCGCGGTAGAATTTTGATAAAAAAATTACTTTGGTTTTTAAAATTAAGAAAATAATAATGGATAAAAAATTTATATATGTCCAAGTCATGTAGAAGATTAATTATTGGTAGGGTTGCTTTGTTCCTATATACTGAAGTTTGAGGTTTATGGTATGTTTTGTTTGACAATATATAGTATATACTATTAGTTTTGTTCCAATTAGCTTTTAAGTTTTATGTTATATGTGTAGTTGTAATAAAAAATAATAGTATTTTTGAAGAGGAAAGATGCATTGCTGTTGGAGGACTGACTCTAGGGCTATAATAGGTAAAAAAATAGTTGCCAGAGGGAGAACTTATTCCACAGATTTGTATATAAAAATTGAGTTTTTTTATGCCATATGTACAATACTCTACACCAAATAGCCCCCGAAGAGAGGAATACCTCCATAAACATTGGAAACAAAGGACTTCAATGCTTAACATCCATCTTCCAAAGGCGCTTCAAGGGTAAATACTTCTGCAAGAAACACTTTCAAATATGTGTGGGGCCCCAAAGTGGGTACTCCAACCTTCGTAGGCCATTCCAAATACGTGCATCTTCCTCAAAATGGTACATTCCCACAGCAATTGAGCAAACAAGTAAACCAAGGGACTGACCTTTTCCAGCCTATATTTAAAAGAAAAAGCATCTTCCTTAAGAAGGCAATTGAGCAAACAAGTAAACCAAGGCACTGACCTTTTCCAACGTATATTTGAAAGAACAAGCATCTTCCTTAAGAAGTGAACCAGTCAACTTATTATGGAATTTGTTTCATTGGAGTGCTCCACCTATTGATGTATCTCCATTTGAATAGGTTCCCTTGCACACATCTCCATGTTATCGGTTCAAGGCACCCACACATGGAGGATATCTATTCAGATGATATACTAACTATTGAACCCTTTTTTTTTGGAATCGACCAATATGGCTGAAGCATCATTGCATCAATTGAAGGTACACAAGGATCTAACATTTTCAGGTTCTAATACTACTACATAACTTATAATTGGTTAGAAAGTTGTAGAAATATTCTACATGTGATGGCCTAGAGATAACAATACAGAGAGAAGATGACCTTCCTTTTACTCTCTTCCACCAACATGTACAATCTCCAAAGCAAACATTCAATCCAAGAATGCTCAGAACTTTCTTAAAAAACAAGGTAGATGCAATGGATGTTGAGAATTTCCCTTTGTTGTTATGTATCAGATAGAGTTTACAACATGGGGATGATCTTGCAACTCTAGCAGCCCCTGTTATATTGGTGGCAACATGTGTGAATGCTACCTACCTCAGGATAACTACAAATGATTCTGTCATGAAAAGTTGAAAGTAAATACCTAGGATGAAACTAACAATAATAAACATATCTGATCATGATGCATAAATGCATAAGAAAAAAATCCCCAATATGTGGAACATAATAAAAAGTACAAAAGAATAGATGAAAATTACCAAAAGCAATTTGTGATACATTGCATGGAATGCCATATGAAAAGTTGTACTATATTTTTTGTTACTTTTCCAATGTCATATTCTTTTTGGTGCAATAATTTCCATGCACTCATTTTGGAAGAAAATCATGAAGCTAAAGTTAATGGTAAGCCTAAAGTGCCCTGTCAATAGGAGCTGAAGTCTTTATTTCAAAGGCAAACAACGTTTACCAAAAAAATTATATTTTAAAAATGTGCTATGAATAACTCATAATTCTCGCATTATGCATGGAGAATATCATAAAGCAATTGTACTGCTAGTTCCTACTAATGCCTTTGCAAGGGGTTTAAGATATCATTACTATAAAATGACTCTATATGACTCTCGAGTTCCAGATAAATGCTCATTGGCTCAATTTGAAGCACCAACAACAAAAACACTATGTTCATCTTCAAAAGTACTTACAAAAATAAACTACTCTATGCACAACATGCCTCTTTTGAATTGGAGTCAAGATAGCATATTGACCACTCTGAGAGTCTGAATTGTAGTTTTTCTTTTCATTATTCTCCTTTTGCTGCTTGCTAAGAGCGATGATCTTGAAGTGCTCTGAAAATGATTGACCAGGGCACAGAGGCATCCATTTGAGATAATTCATGAAAGCAGTTCCCTATCAAAGTGATAGATATAAAATATAGACATCTTAGATTTCACACTGTGAAGTTATCTCTTTCTGAATTGAAGACACTCTAATTATTCTCGAAATTCACCAAGGCTATTGATAAAACAGAGACCCCACCTCTAGAATAAAGTTTCATCCTCAGACAGATGGGAAAAACTTGGTTAGTATGAAAGGGAGAGCATAAAACTCTTCACTTCTAGGATCTGTTTTGAATGAACGTAACTTATCCCACCAATGATGGTCTCTGTATTTCCTTGTTGAGATCTCCCCCATATGTAGAGTGTTGTCCGAAAACAATGCTACGCTGACAGTAACTAAAGGTGGTGACGAGAAAATCACATTGGTAATGTCATTGAACTGTTGAAAAAGCCATTAAAAAATGTTTAAAGTTAAAAACATTGAAAATTTGAAGATTGAAGGGAATGTTGCCACAACGAACTGCTAGCTAAAAAATTTCGATGTAGTCCCTGAACGAAGTTGTGAGAGCCCTACCTATCATCCATGAGTGTGGATTGGACCATGACCAGAAGAAAATGTAAATTCATTGAAGTATTGTGGTACCGATAATACCAAAAACAGAGAGAAGCCCAAGATGGACTTTGTCCTGAAACTATTTAGATTACAAAATTGAAGGAAACTGAAACCCCCACGAGCTGCTCATCAAGAATACAAAAAATTTAGACACGAGGCAAAACCCAAAGAATTGTTGTTCTACCCTACAATTTCAAAGCTGAATGGTACAAATTGTCTGCCAATATAGGTACCCAATGAATTGTTGTTGTAGCCTAATATGTTGAAATTGCAATGTACAACTAAGTATCTGCCAATATGAGTTAACCTTAAGGTTTTATACATACATCCATTATACATTATGGCAACAGCTAAGATACTACTAGTTGACTGACTTTACAGCTCAGCACATAGGATTTGTGTACAGTGTATACATACCAGCATAACCAAACAAGAGACAGTACATGGCAGCAACAATGGGTGTTGGAATAGAAGCAAAGATTGTTCCAAATTTGCCTGGAACACATTAACACGAAATTAGCAATGCCAAATCCTAGACGAGGGAATAAACCCCAAAATGAGAAAAACATACCAACTTGAATTGATTATCACCAAGAACAGAGAAGAATATCATCTCTCAAACAATTATGAGATAGAGGTGTGATGTCTCCTCCGAGTTGTGATGGTTTATCTCACTTATAATGGGGATGAACATTTCATGGTGTAATTGATGTTATTGAATGCTGATAGTCTTGATGGTAGCTCAAGCAGTCATGAAATAGAGTTGTAATCTCTCCCCCTAGTTGGGGTGGTTTACTACAATTATCATGGAAAAGTAGTAGGATGATTTTTTGCAGCAATTTCCTTGGAGAAAAAATAATTAGACGCTGAAATTGGCATCATAGATAAATGAGTTACTTGTACTATGAAAAACAAGATGTAAGGATGTTTTCACACATACTAGAGAAAAAGGGACTGCACCAATGCCTTGACATAAGTATGCGTAGAAGCAGACCTCTTTGCAAGACAACTCAGGCGTGAAGTAATGAGAACTCACCATCTACCCCCTGGATCTTTCTGGAGAGGGTGAGTTGATAAATTCCCTGGTTTACCATAAACTTGGATGCCAAAAAGAATGTGGATCCCCAATATGCACGGGTTACTTTGAGGTCGTTGGATTCGTTACTAAAATATCAAAACAATAAATGACAAAAAGATATCATCAGCATGGAGTGGGAGTATTGATTGTCTTTTCGAAAATAAAGAAGAAAAAAACTTGCAGAAAATCAATGAAATTCACAAGATACAAGGAAATACCGAAAGACCAATATGGCATTGCGGTAGGACGACTGATGAGGGTTGTGTATTTCAAAACAACAGCAAGCGGAGAAGGACCTGAGAAGAAATACAAGTCCAAGACTCCCCCATTTGTTCTATATGTCAAGAAAGATCCCCCATACTCAATATCCATGCCATTACTATTCAGCAGCAAATCCCCATGAGCAATGCCTCCTGCTCTCACATCCAAATAAAACAGATGAGACCTAAAGATCCAAATTCGTACTCGAACTGCCAATGTTTGAATTCCAGAGTGTATAGTTCTGATTCGCGTTAAGGAGAAATGTCTGCCGAGTGCTCTCTCCCAATCCATACAGAAAGCGGTCGATGGCAGGGCAGTAGAGACCTCTAAGTATTGGTCTTCAAAAACCAGTGAATTGCCAGTGGCATTTGCAGTGGAATTAAAGAGAGTCTCTCCACTTGAACGCCTCGTGATTGGAAAGCCGAATGGATTATTGGAGTAGTTAAACAACAATTCATGAGTATGATTCTGAGAATCATCACTACTATTGACCCCACCATATCTAGGCAGAATATCACTCGGAACTTCCCATCACAGCTGGTTAGCATACGTAATATAAACTCTCAAACTATCATTGGATTCATACCTGAAACGCGATCAAATTCAATACAGTTAAGCCCTATTTCTCTATTTGTACTAGAACAGAGCCATACAAATCTGATATGCATCATGTAGATCTAATATGCACATGCTCTTTATGCATTCACTTAGACCCATGTAAATCTAATATGCACTTGTTTTTGTTTTTAAAACAGGTAAAATGTGCACCCACAGTTAGCAGAAAGATATACACAGTAATAAAACAAATATAAATACAGAGTAACTATAAATACTAAATTATATTTTTCTATGAAAAATAGACTCTAAACTACACTTCAATCTAGTTTCTCCTGTAATAACACTATGGTGCAATTCAAATCCAAAAACAAAGTTGAAAATTTCTTTCATTTGAAAATGAAAAGTAAGACCAAGAACAAAAGATATAAAATTACCTAACCAGTAGTTGCAAGCTTTGAATGTCAGGGCCATAGAGAGAATTGTTCACTGAATTGTTCTGGATGAGTTGCAGTTGGGCTGTTATGGAATTTGTATCTGGTGCTTCTGAGATGTTGGAGATCATGTAACCAGACCCAAGAGCATGGGACTGACAACATAGAAGAAGAAAAATAGGTATAAATGCAAATAGAGAGCTCATGAACTATGCTGTTTGATACATTGTGTATGAAATTTAGACAAGGACCAGTTTCAATTGCTGCAGGATAAGAAGGAAGGGATGGCCTTTTTATATAGTTGTGATGATAATAACAAATAAAGTGTAGCCAATCTTTCTGAATGTGAACATGAAATCATTGTGGAAGGAAGGATAATGATGGCGTTGGAAAGTCGCGGGAGTATATCCTGGTATTAACTCATTCCATTTCAAAACTAATTGTCTTTTGATGGGTATGCTTATATGCCCCACCTATAGTGCAAATATGGGCATATTCCCACACAATAGAAACTGCAATTATGATGGCAAAACGCTCAAATAAGAATGCTAACTGCCCATCTACGTTACAGGCTTACCATGTAGCTTCTTCCGTGCAGATTTAATGCCCACCCCTACGAATCCGGAGTCGCTCAAATAAGAATTCCAACTGCCCATCTACGTTACAGGCTTACCCTGCAGCTTCTCCCATGCAGATTTAATGCCTGCCCCTACGAATCCGGAGTCAGGCACGGTTTGAAGAAGGCGTTGTGCTCGAAGAGTGTTCTCCGAAATTGCTGACAATAAACTGAAATGGCACAACACATATGAACAATTGCATACATCTCCATGTTATTGGTTGAAGGCACCCACATGTGGAGGGTATCTATTCGGATGATATACTAACTATTGAACCCTCTTTTTTTGGAATCGACCAATATGGCTGAAGCATCATTGCATCAATTGAAGGTACACAAGGATCTAAAATTTTCAGGTTCTAATACTACTACATAACTTATACTTGGTTAGAAAGGTGTAGAAATATTCTACATGTGATGGCCTAGAGATAACAATACAGAGAGAAGATGACCTTCCTTTTACACTCTTCCACCAACATGTACAATCTCCAAAGCAAACATTCAATCCAAGAATTCTCAGAACTTTCTTAAAAAACAAGGTAGATGCAATGGATGTTCATAATTTCCTTTTGTTGTTATGTATCAGATAGAGTTTACAACATGGGGATGATCTTTCAACTCTAGCGACCCCTGTTATATTGGTGGGAACATGTGTGAATGCTACCTACACCAGGATAACTACAAATGATTCTATCATGAAAAGTTGAAAGTATATACCTAGGATGAAACTAACAATAATAAGCATATCTGATCATGATGCATAAAATGCATAAGAAAAAAATCCCCAATATGTAGAACATAATAAAAAGTACAAAAGAATAGATGACAATTCCCAAAAGCAATCTGTGATACATTGCATGGAATGCCATCTGAAAAGTTGTACTATATTTTTTTTACTTTTCCAATGTCATTTCATTTTTGCTGCAATAATTTCCATGCACTCATTTTGGAAGAAAATCATGAAGCTAAAGTTAATGGTAAGCCTAAAGTGCCCTGTCAATAGGAGCTGAAGTCTTTATTTCAAAGGCAAACAACGTTTACCAAAAAAAATATATTTTAAAAATGTGCTATGAATAACTCATAATTCTCGCATTATGCGTGGAGAATATCATAAAGCAATTGTATTGCTAGTTCCTACAAAGGCATCATGAAAGCAATTGTACTGCTAGTTCCTACTAATGCCTTTGCAAGGGGCTTAAGATATCATTACTATAAAATGACTCTATATGACTCTCGAGTTCCAGATAAATGCTCATTGGCTCAATTTGAAGCACCAACAACAAAAACATTATGTTCATCTTCAAAAGTACTTACAAAAATAAACTACTCTATGCACAACATGCCTCTTTTGAATTGGAGTCAAGATAGCATATTGACCACTCTGAGAGTCTGAAATGTACTTTTTCTTTTCATTATTCTCCTTTTGCTGCTTGCCAAGAGTGGTGATCTTGAAGTACTCTGAAAATGATTGACCAGTGCATAAAGGCATCCATTTGAGATCATTTATGAAAGCAGTTCCCTATCAAAGTGATAGATATAAAATATAGACATCTTAGATTTCACACTGTGAAGTTATCTCTTTCGGAATTGAAGACACTCTAATTATTCTCGAAATGGACAAAGGCTATTGATAAAACAGATACCCCACCTCTAAAATAAAGTTTTATCCTCGGAAAGATGGGAAAAACTTGGTCAGGTTGAAAGGGAGAGCATAAAACGCTTCACTTCTAGGATCAGTTTTGAATGAACGAAACTTATCCCACCAATGATGGCCTCTGTTCTTCCTTGTTGAGCTCTCCCCCATATATAGAGTTTATCCAAAAAAAATGATATGTTGCCAATAACTAAAGGTTGTGATGAGAAAATCACATTGGTAATGTCATTGAACTTTTAAAAAAGACATTCAAAAATGTTTAAAGTTAAAAACATTGAAAATTTGAAGATTGAAGGGAATGTTGCCACAACGAACTGCTAGCCAAAAAATTTCGATGTAGTCCCTGAAAGAAGTTGTGAGAGCCCTACCCATCATCCATTACTGTGGACTGGACCATGACCAGAAGAAACTGTAAATTCATTGAAGTATTGTGGTACCGATAATCCCAAAAATAGAGCGAAGCACAAGATAAACTTCGTCCTAAAACTACTTAGATTACAAAATTGAAGGAAACTGAGACCCCCACCATTTGCTCATCAAGAATACAAAAATTTTCAGACACGAGGAAAAATCCAAAGAATTGTTGTTCTACCCTACAATTTTAAAGCTACTTCATACAAACTGTCTGCCAATATAGGTACCCAATGAATTGTTGTTGTAGCCTAGTATGTTGAGATTGCAATGTACAACTAAGTGTCTCCCAATATGAGTTAACCTTAAGGTTTTATGCATACATCCATTATACATTATGGCAACAGCTAATATACTACTAGTTGACTGACTTTTCAGCTCAACACATAGGGTTTGTGTACACTGTATACATACCAACATAACCAAAGAGGAGACAGCACACGACAACAACAATGGGTGCTGGAATAGAAGCAAAGATTGCTCCAAATTTTCCTAGAACACATTAACACAAAATTAGCAATGCCAAATGCTAGACTAGGGAATAAACCCAAAAATGAGAAAAATACACCAACTTGAATTGATTATCACCAAGAACAGAGAACAATATCATCTCTCAAACAGTTATGAGATAGAGCTGTGATGTCTCCTCTGAGTTGTGATGGTTTATCTCACTTATAATGGGGATGAGAATTTCATGGTGTAATTGGTGTTATTGAATGCTGATAGTCTTGATGGTAACTCAAGCACTCATGAAATAGAGTTGTAATCTCTCCCCCTAGTTGCGGTGGTTTACTACATTTATCATGGAAAAGTAGTAGGATGATTTTCTGCAGCAATTTCCTTGGATAAAAAATAATTAGATGCTAAAATTGGCATCACAGATAAATGAGTTACTTTTACTGTGAAAAACAAGATGTAAGGATTTTTTCACACATACTAGAAGAAAAGGGACCGCACCAATGCCTTGACGCAAGTATGGGTAGAAGCATACCTCTTTGCAAGACAACTCAAGGGTGGAGTAATGAGCTTTGACCATCTACCCCCTGGATCTTTTTGGAGAGGGTGAATTGCTAAATTCCCTAGTCTACTAGAAACGTGGATGCCTAAAAGAATGTGGATCCCTAATATGCACGGGTTACTTTCAGGCTGTCAGATTCGTTACTAAAATATCAAAACAATTAATGAAAAAAATATATCATTGGCATGGAGTGGGAGTACTGATTTTCTTTTCGGAAATAAAGAAGAAAAAAACTTGCAGAATATCAATGAAATTTACAAGATATGAGGAAATACCGAAAGAACAATACGGCATTGTGGCAGGACAATTGATGAGGGATGTGTACTGTTGAACAACAGCAAGCGGAGAAGGACCTGAGAAGAAATACAAGTCCAAGACTCCCCCATTTATTCTATATGTCAAGAAAGATCCCCCATACTCAACATCCATGCCATTACTATTCAGCAGCAAAACCCCATGAGAAACGCCTCCTGCTCTCACATCCAAATAAAACGGATGAGACCTGTAAAGATCCAAATTCGTACTCAAACTGCCAATGTTTGAATTCCAGAGCGTATAGTTCTGATTCGTGTTGAGGAGAAATGTCTGCATAGTGCTCTCTCCCAATCCATAGAAAGAAGCACTCAATGGCAGGGCAGTAGAGACCCCCAAGTATTGGTCTTCAAACACCAGTGGATTGCCAGTGGCATTTGCAGCGGAATTAAAGAGAGTCTCTCCACTTGAACGTCTCGTGATTACAAAGCCGAATGGATTATTGGAGTAGTTAAACAACAATTCATGAGTATTATTTTGAGAATCGTCACTACTATTGACCCCACCATATCTAGGCAGAATATCACTCATAACTTCCCATCGCGACTGCTTAGCATCCGTAATATAAACTCTCAAACTATCGTTGGATTCATACCTAAAACTCGATCAAATTCAATACAGTTAAGCCCTGTTTCTCTATTCGTACTAGAACAGAGCCATACAAATATGATATGCATCATGTAGATCTAATATACACATGCTCTTTATGCATTCACTTAGACCCATGTAAATCTAATATGCACTTGTTTTTCTTTTTAGAACAGGGAAAACGTGCACCCACAGTAAGAAGAAAGATATACACAGTAATAAAACAAATATAAATATAGAGTAACTATAAATACTAAATTATATTTTTGTATGAAAAATAGACTCTAAACTACACTCCAATCTAGTTTCTCCTATAGTAACACGATGGTGCAATTCAAATCCAAAAACACAGTTTAAAATTTCTTTCATTTGAAAATGAAAATTAAGACCAAGAAAAAAAGATATAAATTTACCTGACCAGTAGTTGCAAGCTTTGAATTTTAGGGCCATAGAGAGAATTGTTCACTGAATTGTTCTGGATGAGTTGCAGTTGGGTTGTTATGGAATTTCCATCTGGTGCTTCAAAGATGTTGGAGATCGTATAACCAGACCCAAGAGCATGGGACTGACAACATAGAAGAAGCAAAATACATATAAATGCAAAGAGAGAGCTCATGAACGATGCTGTTTGATACATTGTCTATGAAATTCAGACAAGAACCAACTTAAATTGTTGCAGGATAAGAAGGAAGGGATGGCCTTTTTATATAGTTGGGATGATAATAACAGATAAAATGTAGCCAATCCTTGTGAATGTGAACAAGAAATCCTCATGGAAGGAAGGATAATGAAGGAATTGGAAAATCGTGGGAGTATATCCTGGTATTAACTCATTCCATTTCAAAACTAATTGTCTTTTGAGGGGTATGCTTGTATGCTCCACCTACAGTGAGAATATGGGAATATGCCCACACAATAAAAACTACATTTATGATGGAAAAATGCTCAAATAAGAATGCTAACTGCCCATCTACGTTACTGGCTTACCGTGCAGCTTCTCCCGCACAGATTTAATTCCCGCCCCTACGAATATGAAGTCGCTCAAATAAGAATGCCAACTGCCTATCTACATTACAAGCTTACCCTGCAGCTTCTCCCACACAGATTTAATGCCCGGCCCTACGAATCCGAAGTCAGGCACAGGTTGAAGAAGGCGATGTGCTTGAAGAGTGTTCTCTGAAATTACCGAAAATAAACTGAAATGGCACAACACATATGAATAATTTCCCGCTGAATGTGGACGACAGGTGTCAACGTCGGAAAGAAAAGGACGATGAAAGTTTCTTTCAAAGGAAGGCCTATTAGCCTAAAGATGAGAGCTAAATCTAAATTTAAATCTAAATGCAAATACAATATAATATTTTATGAAAGCATTCAAAAGGATAGATTAATTCTAACTCGATTAAATGAAGGATTAGTCCTCCTCTCAATCTAGAGAAAAAATATTGAACTTTCGACCAACTTGAATTTAGAATAAAAATCAAGAGAATAAGCCAAGGAAATAGCTCTAGTACTTGCTACTAATTTGAACAAATATATACATTCAACTATCGATAAGTAGTTATCTTGCTACACATACCTTGAAATTCAGATAAAATGAATTCAAAATAAGTGGTATAATTGCATTAAAGAAATAGTTCTCATAATACAATGATGATCAAACAAAAGATAAACTTGTCATCAATCTACTAAATATTTATCAATGATAATATGCATATCTATTCAAATTCATTTCCCTCCCCTCTCCCCCCTTCTCTCTCCGACACCTTCTCCCCCACCTTCTCTCTCCCACACCTTCTCCCCCACCTTCTCTCTCCCACACCTTCTGCCCCACCTTCTCTCTCTCTCTCTCTCTCTCTCTCTCCGCCCCCTCTCTCTCCTCCCATATCACCCCTCTCTCCCTTGTCCCCCCTTTCTCTCTCGCTCCCCCATCTCTCCCTTCCTCTCCCTCTCTCTCCCTCTCTCCCCTGTCTCTCCTTGTCTCTCCCTCTCTCCCCTATCTCTCCCTCCCTCTCCCATCTCCTCCTTCTCCCCTCCCCCTCTCTCCCTCGTCCTCCACTCCTCTCCCTCCCTCCCTACCTCCCTCTCCTGCCCTCACTACCACTCCCACTCTTCCTCCCTCTATCCCTCTCTCTTCCCTCCCTGCTCCACTTTCTTCTTTACCACTCCCTCACGCTCCCCCTCTCTCCCACTCTCTCCTTCCGCCGCTCTCTACTTCACCATTTCCTCTCACTTTCTCTCTACCTCTATTCGTCATTCCCTCCCTCCATCTCTTTTCCTATACCTCCACTCTCTCTCTACCTTTCTCCCTTTAAATTTTAAAAGCCCAAAATACATATATTTTATATTGAAAACAATACAATAGAATATATTCAAAATATTGTTTCTCCTAGAAAAAAAATATCACTCAAATATGTAATAATAAATATTATTTAAAACTAAATTAAATCAAAGAAAAATGTTACTTAAATATGTAATAATAAATATTACTTAAAACTAAATTAAATCACATTACATTGAACAAACAAATAAATTAATTATGAGAGAAAAAAAAATAATTATATTAAAAATTATCAATAAACAGTTTTACTCTATTTATTAACTATTTATTTCATTTATTTATTGTAATCTTTCTTTGTCTTACAAAATACAACATAATTTTTTTAGCAACTAAAGTAGAGGCAAGTATAAAACATACCTACATATAAATATGAAAAATACCTCCAATATTTATCTTCCAAAATTAAATGTTAACGACATTGTCCAACGTCTCCTATGGAGCTCCTCCGCAATATTTCAAACAAACAAAAGAAAATCAATAAAGCAACAATAAAGAAGGTTTAAATGGGATGACGTGACAATGTTATCAACACCCCATGCTTAGAAAACGTTGAACTACGCGATGCAGGAAAGGGAAATTTTTTCAGATCTGGAAATTCGTTGGAATGTACCCTTCTCCATTTCCTTCCTCCCCAACAACACGATCATATTTTTCTGTTGCTTTTCCAGCGTCCTCCTTTTTTCTTTTCTCCAGTGGTAGTCCCGATTTCGGTCCTCATCTTCTTGCAACTCCACGATAAAGAAATAGTGCATAACCCTTTTAACACGCGCCCAAAAAATCAATAAAAACTCCAAAAAAACAGCATATACGTCTTTTAACCACTGCACAACATGTGGGAAGTACATCAACCAAGCCAACATATCGTCTCTTCTCGCAACAGTTAAAAAGAAAAATTACCAATATCTAAACAGTCAAAAGCAAAATCCCCAACAAAAAAAAACCCAAAACTGACGAAAAAACTATGACCAAAAAGATGATGGACATTGCTAAAGCATCACAAAAGAAAGAAAAAGCAGAAATGAACCTAGGTACAATGCTAAATCAACCCACTACCAAAGATGCTCTGCCCTGTAGCTACACTCAGTCTATGTCTTGCTTTGTACCGACATTCTGCTTTGCTACACGCGAAATGTATCACCACTAAACAATACTGAAGAACATAAGAACACATGTACTTTCATCAATAGAGGTAATCGTTATATATATTTAGAATGAATAGAGGTAATCGTTATATACACCATTAATGAACTGAGGGTGTTTACAGAAATGGAATATAACAGCCTCCTTTTTTGAAATTCCATCACGTGTTCTCTCGCTGGTTCTTCAAACGAGGGTTAGAATATTGGAGGGTCAAATTTCCCTAGCATGCACCTTCTAATGGTCCAAAGGTTGAGGATTCCTACACTATACCAATTCGCTTCGTTTTGCAGAGTATCGACGACATACCGCAATTTATGATGGGGACCACCTGGTTAGGC
>APFE030197245.1:0-10912 GCA_000404065.3 Pinus taeda | reverse complement strand
TCTGTAAGCATTTATGGTTTCTAAATCTTAGATGCCGAGATCTATATCAACCTCCCCTATTTTCATCCAAGGATTCAACCATAAATGTTGTTCCACAAATCAGTAACCATGTCCTATAATATAAGGGATGGGTTGAATATTGTGAAAAAATAAAAGCATATATTCCTAGTTAGATTGGGTCCATAAACAATGGAAATGAAGCCCATTTATGTCAAAGATATTAGTGGAAAAGGTGTTTGAAAGCATAATCTCTTGGTGGATGTATAATAAAGTAATTTCGGAAACAGATGTTGTGAAGGGAACTGTTGAATGTATTTGTTTTGTTTACTTTATTTGAAAATTTTATTACAATTGCTTAGACAGTCTCGGTGTATTTAATTGGGATGCATAAATAACGATATTCATTGTAATGGACATTTCTTTCATAATTATATAAATTTTGTAAACTTATTGCACTGATCAACATATGTTATTATCCTACTTTATAAACCATTTGAAGTAAAGGAAAATATTCTCGAGTGGTTTTAACATACTCTAGAAAGCAAGACAATGCCCAAAGTGAATGATACTCAAAATGATGTGACACTATCTACTTCAATAAAATTTTTTACACCCACAATTCCTAATATGGTCTTTAAATATAGATTATTTTTGAACCAAGTTTTAGATAATGATAAAATAATTGCTTTCATACACTATTTTGAAAGCGTTAATGTGAATCTCCAACCAAAACATACAAATAGAAAACATGAAAAGAATTACATCTACAATATTGTTATTTCCATAAACGAAAAACAGTAAACATGACACTCGATTCGATGACTGGATGTGATGATTGCATTTCAAATATCTCTCAACACTGTGATGGAATGAATTCGTGAAGAAGTAAATACAAAAAAGTCACATGCATTCTTCCATACCTATGCTTACAAATTTTGATCAGGATTTCGCTCAAGCTTTTTACAATCCCTTAATAAACACTAAATGTACATCAACACAAGAATTAGTGTGAAGGAATGTTTACGATATGCTATATTTATTATATTTTGATTGCAATTATAATTAGCACATCCACCTAAAGTATCGTTGGTGAGTGTTGATAGGTAGCAGATGCAGAAGATAAATCAGTTCCATTTGGAGAATGGATGGTGAAGTCTCTTGGTGTGGACCAAATCCAACTCCATTATACTTTTGGGCGTGGATTTTCTCAACTGCTTGGTCAAGCTTGACCATGTAATTCCACTTCAGGACAACCATACAATGACTAAAATAGTTAGCATTTCCTTCTTCCTCTTGCTGGAATAGTTGGCACTTTGGCTTAAGAACACATCTGTGGAAGGAGTTGTTGGATAATAGTTCGAAATCAGATGAATTCATTGTTGAAAGGTGGGGATTCAAAAGGAAGACAATGATTTGATGTATACCACTGTCTAATCATGTGCATTCCATCCAATTCCATGACAATTAAACCTATCGCTGTAAAAAGACTTTGACTCCCTCCTATTCCATCATTCTCCTTTTTCTATGCAAGAAACCTTTGTTAATTTTACCATTATTGAAAAGCCATGGCTCTGGCCCATGGTATGGTATTGTAACATACCCTATTTATAGATTAAGGAACTCCATAATAAAGTGGATCTAAATCTTCATGGATAAAAATCTTCTTCCATGCTTTTTGAAATGAATATATGTTTAGGTTATAATAATAATGATAAAAATAATAATAATGTTAATTTCATAAAATTTGAAATGTTAGCAACGTGAGATGTATGATGAAGTAAATGTTTTGATCTTTATTGTGGATTGATAATTATTAACACTTACTAGCCATTTAATTTATATAATTGTGCTAGTATGTAAATTTCTATTCAAAATGTACTATTTTTTTTAACATTGATAATTTAAATACATTTTAAATATTTTAAACATACTTTAGTACTAAAGGTTTTAAATATTTAGAAATACATTTTATAGTGAATTACTCTTGTGTTTACCTGTTTTTGTTAATCATATTGGGAGTGAGATAATTTATCATATTTTGGTTATTGGATTTGTGTGTTTAGTGTAGAGTTTTCTTCTCAAAATAACATGCATACTTTACTTTGTATGGTTTTAAGTATAGAAATAATTTGCATTGTTTTTTTCTTCTTGTTCCGCCTTGTTGTTTATTTTGTTGTAGTAATTTTAGATATATTTTCTTATTTTTTAACTTTTTTTATACAATATTGAACAACTAAGAGTTTATCCTAGGAGACTAGAAAGAAAATTCATAGTTAAGAGTATGTATTCCTTAGACGAAACTATTCTCCAAACCTGCATCCTTGTATTTTCGAAACAACTAGTACACATTTCAAGACATGGGAAAATGAGCAAGTATTTTTGGTATCAATACATGTTATTAATCCAGGCTCATTCGAATGGCTATTGCTAGTAGGACTGCCATCACAACAAGTGACATCAACACAAATATCACTAGAAAGGTAACCTATTTAGGGGTTTTCCTCTTAATAAATTTTCCTCTATCCCTAAACCTTAAATGGAGAAAGAACCTAGGAGTTTTGAAAATGTGGTAAGAAAGAAAAAATCAGATAGAAAACCTTCGTTGGATGTTGATTTCATTAGAAAATATCATGTAATTGATATGAAATGTTATCCAAGAACATGGTGGAAACCTTAAACAAGGTTACCAATAATACTAAGGAGTAATCCCACCTGTTATAAGAAACAGGGGAAAGAATGATATAATCAATGAAGTGAAGAAACAATAATAGTGGAGACAACAAAGACACAAATGGATTAAGACATTAGAGACCTAATAAACATAGATAAGGGAGAAGATATGGATCTTAGCAAGCTTGATTTCCAGTATTTAGTAGTGGAATGGGATGGAAAGGAGACTAACTCAATATTGAATCAATAAATTCAATTTTTGACAAAAGTATTGATAAAAAAAGGATAATTTCAAGAATAAAAAATGAAATGTAAGCATCACTAGTCTATTTACTTAGCAATTAACACTAAAACCCTAAAATAATGATAAAAATAGGAAAATAGAATAAAAGGAAAAAGAAAGAAGAACTAAGAAACTTCTACACGAGTTGAGAGAAATGTTAGTGAATTTAATAATAATGGCATTGATGATGAACATGTTCCACCCCACCCCCTCAAATACCCAAAGAAGATATTATCATAAATTATCAAATGAATGAATGAAAGAAACAAATATATATTAAAAATAAAATTCTGAAGAAAAACCAACTATGGTTATTCTATAGGTAAGAGAGTCCTCAACTGATATGCTCTGCAAAATTGATACTACTTATTCAAGAAATTATAACTCAATGAAATTAGATGTACACGAGACATCAAGGGGAGTTAATTTATTATACATCCCCCATGATATTATGCTTTCAAGCATATTTTCTACTCAAAGAATTTTCATAATAAAGTATCAACTAATATGTTGACATAAATGGGCTTTATTTCCAATATTTATGGACCCAACCTAACTAGGAATATATGTTTTTCTTTTTTCACAATATTCAACCCATCCCTTATATTATAGGACATGGTTACCCATATGTGGGAAAATATTTATGGTTGAATCCATTGATGAAAATAGGGGAGATTGATACATTTCTTGGGGTGTAAGATTTAAGAACCATAAATGTTGATAGAGAGGAGGAGAGAGAGCATACAAATATGCTCTGAAACAATTCTTATAAAAACCTTAAATAGAAAATACACACAGTGAATACCTAACAATATATGAAAAGAAAATAATTCTTTATAAAATGCATAAATCATTTATCCTACATTTTGGAGGACACACTTGTCCTTTCACAAGGTGAGGCCCATCATTTATGGTACTCTAGGTGCCTTCTTGAGTTAGAATACCATGGGTACACACCATGTGTGGATACTACTTTCCATTCTGATCAAGATTCTTCTGTTAGGAAGAAATGGTACTCATCATGTCAAGTTCCCTCATGAGAAGATTTTTTTGAATATGAGCCTATGAATAGAAGGGCTTTGTGTGGTTGACCCATAATCATGGGGAGAAAAGGTCAAAGGATATAGTATTCTATAATGCCTATGGCCCAACTTTGATATTGATAGTGTTTGGAATAGAAAATGAACATCAATGGCAAGGGTGTTTTGTATTTTATCCATAAAAATGGTTTTGTAGGTGACCCACAATTGTGATAAATGAAAGTCCAGAGATATTGGTACCCCATGATAGTTGTGGGCCAACTCTGATACAAATAGTGTATGGACAAGCCCTAGATGGGAAAATATCCATTGACATGGATCTATTATGGAAGTTTCCCCTAGAAAGTTATAGTGTCAAATGTCTTTGTCTTGTTGTATATGACGTCAAAACGTTTCACCCAACTAGTGCCAGTGACAAAATTCTTTTGTTGGAGGGGATCCAGAATGATAATCTTCCATTGGAATGGGCTATGAAAAAAGGTCTTCCATTGAGAAGGGCCAATATCATAAGTATTCCATTGGAAAAGGATTTCTCAATGGAAAACCTAAGAAATATTACATAGGTGAGGGATTTGGAAACATCGAAAACATTCCAATCGAAATCTTAGTGTTGTGTGCGAAGATCCAAAACCTTCCACTCATTTTGGATGTGACTTGAAAGTTGATCTGAAATATTCAACATGTACGGGCTATAGTCTGAAGAAAGAAGAAGCACTTCACTCTAGGATCTCATGCATAGGTAGTGGGAAATGCATCATTGGGAGAATATATACATGAACCAAAGGCTTGGTTCATGTTTTGGAGTCCTACCACATTACATCCATACCTTTTGTCACCCCTATTATGGAGCACACACCATGTATTATGGCCATCATTTTTTATTTTTTGAACATGCATTTCTATGAAAAATTTTGAACCTCTTGAAACATGTGACTGGTGGCTAAAATCATTGATGGTATGAGATGAAATAGGATGAATTCATTCACACCATTTCCTATGATATTTGAGGCAACTATGTCATCACTCATATTCATGTCATTGTAACCTTCAAAGCTATAAAGCCTTGGATTTTATATTCTTGAGAGGTTAGAGAGGGACTCTATGCTTAGCATAGTGGTCGCCCTTTTTCCAGGTATCTTGGTAAGCAAAGGTTCAGTTTGAATGTTGAGGAGAACCATGAACACTCTAGAGGCTTGAAAGGTAGTGAGCCAAGTGTAGGCTTTGTCCATGGTACTGTCCACATTATTATAATGTTCAACCTTACAATCTGGGGTGTGGGGACTGATGAGAAAATACAAGACACTCCCATATTATTTGTGCATCTTATCCTCCCAGGCATATGCCACATATTCATCCTTAATTTATGCATGGTTATAATCTCTTGAATCTTGGAAGGTGGGGTAGTATTCTAGGGTGGAATCAATAAAGGAAACAACATAATGAGGATTATTGAGTTCTTTGAGCATGTACCATTGCATCTTGGGAGAAACATCATTGAGAAAGATGTAGGCTTGTAGCTTGGCCATGAGGCCATGCTTCCACCAGACTCGAACTTGGACTAGTGTTTTGTTCTCAGAAAAAAACTTATGCAACCCATTCATTCCATTATCGAAGGGCACATAAAGACTAACATCTTTTCCAATCTATAATTCCTCCACCATATATTTGGTTTGAGGCATGTCATCATTATGTTACTCCATCTTGGAGCTTCCTACAACCCTTTTAGTGGCTACCACAACCATAGGGTTTGATCCTTTTCCCCTTACCGATGATTTCTCGAGGGATTCACTGGTCACGATCCCTTTGGACCTTGCTAGTGATTTCATGAAATCCATATGGTGAATGATTTGAGGAAATAAAAGGCATAACCCTCACCAAGGAGAAAATTTAATCTTCCATCTAAATAATAACTAAAATCTCAAATCAATGGGCTAGACATACATTTGTTAAACCATTTTGGCTCTCATACCACTTATCGAGATCATAGGGGCTATGATCTAGGAACAATAATGAGAGAGAGAGTAGGAGAGAAAGAATATAAATATGCGATGCAACTATTGTTAGAAAAACCTTGAACAAAAAATACACACACTCAATACCTAACAATATATGAAAAAATATAACTCTTTCTTATATGGATAAAGCATTTAACCTACAATGTGAAGGAACCAATGTGAAGATACCATGGATGGATACCATGGGTGGATTCCACTTTCTATTCAAGTCATGGGTATGAGATGACCAGATGTAGATTTGTGGTTTTTCAAAGTTAGTAATTGAAGCCTAATTACAGTTGAAATGGAAACATCCAATGAAACTCACACCTAGGACAATAGAAGAGGGGTCCTTCATCACGTAAGCTCTAGACTAGATGAATTTCCTTATATATTTTTGAATTCATAGAAGGATTTAATTGAGAAAAATGGAGCATGTTTTGTATAATATCATCCTCAAAGGTAGAACAATGAAACTTATTAGCCACAAAATCCAACATCAAATATAGTTGGGGGAGTGTAACAAATAAGAGGAAGTCTTATGGCAGCAATAATTAAAATTTTGGTGGGTAGATGAAAGAGAGAAGGACACACAATTCTTCAAGTTATCCATGGTTTAACATCAACATGGTAACTTGTTCTCAACCCTAAAAGATAGTTAGGGCTTGAAGCTATAGTGAGATGTTAACATTGAAAAGGAATTGAGAAATTACTAATAATATTTGCTCACTCAACCTAAGAAGTTTTTAGAGGAGTTTATTGAAATAATTGCATTGAACATTCCAACTTTGATTACCTAGTCAAATTTTTGTGATTATTATATTAAATAACTATATATATAGTCCTCTATTCAATATTAAACCATAAAAAATATCTATATTATTGACGCAAACAATTAATATATTTAATACAAAAGCTAAATAGTAAAGTGTTCCATATTGAGTTGCATTGCTAATTTTTATAAACGAATCTCTAAAATTGTTAATATCAAATGTATAATTAAGTTGTTAATATGAAAAAAATGATTAACAAATTTGACAGTTTTAAACATTAAAACAATTGTTAATATATTTTACCATATTTGTAATTGGAAAATTTCTATTTTTATTTTGATTAATAACTTTTTACTATATACAAAAGCTAAAATTTCTAATTTAAACGTTAACATGTTAACCGACTTTAACAAATTTGAAATCAGTGACCGTGCCACATCAGAGAACAACGGCACTCAAATCTTGAAAACGGGCATCAGCCAAGTCACGAGAAAGTATTTAAAACACACATTTATTGGAATAAAAGATCGTGGAGGGTATCCGAGGCTATCGATTGCAGGTGGATAAAACGGCTATGATGTATTATGGAAAATAGTGAAATTGAAAAAGTCATACGATGTTTTCCATCCGTCGAGAGAGCTCGTAGTGAGAGTTGCTTCTTAACCACTTAGCATGCACACGGAGAATGCAGAACCTCGTGGCTTCCAGCGAGAGTACGTGGTCGTTCAAATGGTGATCGAGGAGACGTGATGGGATTTCAGAAAAGGAGGCCGTCAGATTCCATTTCTGTGAACACCGTCTGTTCATTAATGGTATATATAACGATTACCTGTATTCATTGCAAGTATTTATAATAATTATTTCTATTCATGAAACTACATGTGTTCTTATCTCTATTATCCTTATTCAGGAAAATACATCTTGGGTAGTGGGTTCATTTCTGTTTTTTCTTTCTTTTGTGGATGATTTAGCAATGTCCATCGTTATTTTTCTCTTTTTGCTTGTAGCCATTACGTGGGTTTCAGGTTTTTGTTTTTTACGGTTTAGATTTTGCTTTGGTTGATGTACTCCTCACATGTTGTGAAGCGCTTAAAAAAGATATGTACTGTTTCTTTGGAGTTTTTTTGGTTTTCTGGGTGAGTGTTACAAGAGTTATGCACTGTTTCTTTATCATGGAGTTGCAAAAAGATGGAGGAACGATATCTGGAGCATCGCCGAAGAAAAGAAAAAAGAAGACGGAAAAGCAGCAGAAGGAAGGAAATGGAGAAGGGTACAATTTTATAAGCCGAACAAAATCCGAGATCTCCAAGATGGCCAGAGAGCAGATAGGATAGATATTGATTGTATAATGTATTATACATGACGAAGATCATATCCACACAGCGGCCGATCATGTCAAAGATGACCTAGCTTACGGCTGGCCCCTTTCCTACTAATTTATAATTTTGGTATCTGTATTTTTTATTTTCACTTCACTATGTTCAAAGGCGCCACCACCCTCAAACTCGTTTTGTTTTTTGCAGTTTTTCGTACGGAGCAACTTGGAAAACCATAAGAAATTAGGTATACCTGGCTTTGTTTGTCTGGGACGGGTACACAGATTAGATACATAATTCTTTATTGTCCCACTGACAAAGTGATATCGATCAGCTAGGCTGGCGTATCTAATCGGATTCCTGAAAATTCATTGTTTATCCTATTATGCTTTTTCACTATTCAATCTAGGACACTAGAACCAGCATCTTTAAAGAGCTTCCTTCACGCAGAAACAGGCAATCGCCGATTATGTCCTGACCACTGTATTGTAATTGTGAGATTGGTTTTCAGTCAGAGCGAAAGGATAAGCCCTGTCTGAAATTTTTGTCTAGCAGGTCTTTTATGCTACATTCCACAAGAGACTCCTGCACGATTTGGGCATATTTTAGGATTAGTTAGGGAAGAATGGTTTTAGAGGTTTCCACCGATACGCTACCTCCTCAATGGGCCATTAGTACTCATATGAGTCAAAGTACGGTACTCATTCTTCTCGAGTTGCTCTGCACTGTCATATCTCTCATGGGGTTAGCTTAGAAATTGTACCCTTGTTCGGCTTATCTCTATTATCCCTGTTCAGGAAAATACATCTGTTCTTCAATTTTGTATATGGGTGATACCTTTTGCATTCAAACTGAGTGTAGCAGAGCAGAATGCTAGAGGGCAGAGCATCTTGGGTAGTGGGTTCTGCTTTTTCTTTCTTTTGTGGATGATTTAGCAATGTCCATCGTTATTTCTCTCTTTTTGCTTGTAGCCATTACGTGGGTTTTGGGTCTTTGTTTTATATGGTTTAGATTTGCTTCTCCCTGCGAGATGAGAGGATATGTTGCCTTGGTGGATGTGCTCCTCACATGTTGTTCTTTGGAGTTCTTTTGGTTTTCTGGGTGAGTGTTAAAAGAGTTATGCACTGTTTCTTTATCATGCAGTTGCAAAAAGATGGAGGACCGATATCTGGAGCATCGCCGGAGAAAAGAAAAAAGAAGAAAAATGGGAAGGAAGGAAATGGAGAAGGGTACATTCGTCTCGCCAACAGGAAGAAAAGCGTTCAACTTGCCGAACCAGCGAATTTCCCTTTCCTGCGTCGTGTAGTTCAACGTTTTCTAAACGTGGGGTGCTGATAGCATCGACTGTGCTGGTTCTATCCGTTGGGTTGTACATCACTTCTAAATCGCATTTAAAGATTTCTACATTTGTTACATTCGTTTCTTTATCGTTTCTTTATTGAGTTTCTTTTGTTGTTTGAAAGATTGCGAAGGAGTTCGAGTGGAGACGTGGGACTCTGTTGTTAACATGCAACTTTTGGAAGATAATTATGGGAGGTATTCCTCATATACTTTATACTTAGAACGCCTCATATTTGTCTTTACTTTAGTTGCTAAAGAATTTATGTGATCATTTTTTTTAAAGAATTTATGTTGTATTTTGTAGTATAAGAAATATTACAAAAAATAAATGAGATAAATAGAGTAAAATTATTAGCTGATTATTTTTATTATAATTTTTTTTTCTTATAATTAATTAATTTGTTTGTTTAATGTAATGTGATTTAATTTAGTTTTAAGTAATATTTATTATTACATATTTAAATGATATTTTGTTTTTTAGAGAAATAATATTGTGAAGATATTTCATTGTATTGTTTTGAATATAAAATATAAGCATGTTGGGGTTGTTAAAATTTAAAAGGAGAAAGGTAAAGAGAGAGGGAGAAAGGTAGAGAGAGAGAGTGGAGGTATAGGAAGAGAGACACAGGGAGGGAAAGATAGATAGGGGTAGAGAGACAGTGAGAGGGAATGGTAAAGTATAGAGTGAGGGAAGGAGGGAGTGGGAGAGAGGGGTAGAGACAGAGGGATAGGGTAGGGGAGAGGAAGGGGGAGAGGGAGGGGAAGGGAGGAAGAGAGAGAGAGGAAGGGGGGATGAAGAGGGGGAGTGCGAGAGGGAGGAGAGAGGAAGAGACAGAAGGTGAGAGGTAGGGGGGAGAGAGAGGGAGGCACGGGGGAGTGAACAAGAGGGAGGAGAGAGAGAGAAGGTGTGGGAGAGAGAGAGCGAGGGGGAGTAGGAAGGTAGAGAGGGAGAGATGGTGGGTTGGGGAAAGGAAGGAGAAGGGGGAGAGGGAGCGAGAGATAGAGAGGGGGAGGAAGGGGGGAGAGAGTGGGCTAGGGAGAGAGAGTGAGAAGGTGAGGGAGAAGGTGTGGGAGAGAGAGAGGGAGGGGGAATGGGAGTGAGGGAGAGAGAGACAGAGGGGGGAAGGGAGAGACAAAGGGTGGGGGAGGATGGGGGTGAGAGACAAAGAGAGAGAGAGAGAGAGGAAGCGATGGTGAAGATGGGATGGGGGGAAAGAGGGAAAGGAGAGGGAAAAAAAAAAAGCGAGAGAGAGCGAGAGAGAGAGAGATAGAGGGATGGGGGCGCAAAGTGGGGGAGGGGGAGAGAGGGAAAGGGAGAGGATGGGAGGGAGATGCGAAGAGGGGATAGAGGGGGGTGGAGGGAGAGAGAGAGAGAGGGGAGATGAAGAGTGGGAGGGTGAGAGAGAGAGGGGGGATGGAGAGTGGGAGGGAGGGAGAGAGATGGAGGAGGAGACGGAGGAGGGAGGAAGAGATAGGAGGGGAGAGGGAAGAGGAG